>JAMKCH010014675.1:0-159378 GCA_023653785.1 Ophioderma brevispina
GACATTTGACGTCATTATGACATGTTTTTATGTTTGGTACTCCTTTTGGTATCAAAGGAAAGAGGACTGCGAATCATTGCGACTAATATCAAATGTCTGTGATATTCCTGTGTCGTACTGCTTTTGGCGTGTTGGTAATTTCCCTCCCGAAAGGGTTGGGGCCGACTGCCACACCCTAATCCATCAATTTTTGGATCACCCCTTACCTTTCCGATACCCCGGTAGTTGGGTTTTTTTTATGGGGGCCATGAACCGGAGTCATAAAAATGTCATTGGCATTACATTAACTCATTTGACACCGGAAATTGGGGTTTTAGTAGGGCGAAAAGAATATAAGAGAGCGGTAAACAACCCCCCCCCCTTTCGGAAGACGAGGGTCATTAATCTTATAATTTTACATTTCCTTCGTGTTAAAAAGTATACGATCACACTCATTTCAGATTAAAGCCTACATTGGAATCAGTTCGAACATGGTATCGCATCGGGCAATCAACGCAGCCACACCGGTAAACAAATTCGCAACATAAACGGAAGTTAAAATATTAGCAATTTGGTGGGTTTTTGAGGTAAGAATTACCTTATTGGGCTCGCTTGGCCCGTTTCAGAAGGTTATAACTGTGTTACAAGGTAACTTGCACTTTCATAACACCGTTGCTTCTCAAGATCGGAGTGCCTCGCGAAACATTTTCATATTATATCAACAACAAGATTTGTAACATACGGTCAGCAAATCACCCAAAATGCAAGCTGTTGTTTCTACAGTCGTAGCTCCCAAAGGAATGACGGTTTTGATGGGGTTTTCGGTACTTTTCGGACAAAGTTTCCTCTATTTGGTGACAACAACTTGCCAAAAAGATGGGAATTGAATGTACTATGCACTTTCCGAAACCCCTACAGTCATGGGTCACAACAACCGGTTAAATTACAAAGTTTTGGGGACAGTTTGTCCGTAGTTACTGAATCGACCGCGGCACAGAGATATATATCACAGACGGGCACTCGGTGTATCACATGAATACACATCGAGTGCCTAGCTTTTGTCGATATGAATGGGTATCGAATTAGGTAATTGGTCGTTTTTGCGTTGTTGGTCCTTCTCTGTACTATGTCCATGCTTGCACATGAGACAGGACAGGGTATGTAGGTCAAAGGGCCGTATTTGTGCATTTCATATTTTTCCACGTCTTATTCCTAGAAGGACTGTCAAAACTTTCCTCTTCGTCCTCTCTACAACGTTTTCACGCTGTATTCCGATGACAACGCGTAGTATCCCTTACCATTTTCACTGCTTTTAACTAAAAGGTGAACGTCTACCAGATCCCAGTATCCGAATTTGACCTAACTTGGTATGTGGTGGGTGCAAGTAATATCCATGCACAGTGTCGTCGGTATCTGTGTATCTTAATGATTTGCTCATTTGCATATTTTTCTCTGGATTGCCTCATTACTACAAAGTTGAACTTCTGCCAGATCCCTATGTCCAAATTTGACGAACTTGGTATGTATGGAGAGTGGTGGATGCAAGTAATACAATGCACTGTGTCATCATTACTTGCGCATATTAATGAGCTCATTGGCATATATTGCTCCCCGCCATGGGGATCGTTGCGAGTATTTATGTATGTTTGTATGTATGTGTGAATGATAAATCTCAACACCTTACAATGAACAATGGCAAAGTTGAACTGACATACCACCCTCTGAACAATCGCATAAACACATGGTCACGCGAAGGTCTAGGGGCAGCGCAGTATGCTATAAGCCTAATGAGATAAACCTTTGTAGGCAGAACTAACTCCCTAATTATACTAGCATTGAAAGAGACACTATTCTCTGCAATATCGATGGTCAACCATTAAAGTGCGGTTTTGCTCAAATGAAGGACGACAATGAGAAAAAATACGGCCTTTCATGTGAATCAAATCGATACTACTCCCGGGTAAATAAGGGGGGTCCCAAGACGATCGGAACATGTACTTTAAATAATATGCTCATTGGACAAAAACACACGAACAGTAAGAGATATATAAATACTTATTTGCAAGCGACCGCTACAACATCTCAGTAATCGCCTCGGAAAATGTATTGGATATGTGAATTGGCGAATAGTTGCAATGCTCAGGGACCGCGAGAATATGAGTAGCCTTAAATTATTTTAAGGATTTTAAATCACTTCCATTTGCGTTACTTGGAGGTTTCGAATGATCTCTTCAACCTTGATTAACACTTGGTAACAAAATGTTAATAGAGATGTATTTTTATACATTGCGGAAGTTTGTTAAAATACACAACTCTACTAGGTACTAAAGCCGAGATAACCCGAATTCAAACGGAAACTGCATATAACTCAAAGTGTCTCTCCTACTGCCTAAGGGAATATTTGTAGCAATATTATCGGACATGAATATTTCATTGCCTCGTTTTGTGATGAAATGCTGTGTAAAGACTTCCTTTATTCAAATCACTCCAAGGTAGAAGACGTTGGAAAATTCATTGTACTTCAGGGAATCGACCAAAGGTCGCGGAGCACCATAAACATACGTTTTCCTTAGTTCCGCGTTAGAGTCAAAAACACCAACTACAATAGACATTATAGATATACAATTTATTTCGGGAGTAATATGCTTTTCGGATTAAATCACGAGTAATAAATACCTTTTCGAAAACAAAATTCATAAAGGTGGGTGACACGATCGACAGCCTCATCCCCCCCCACAATCCTCAAAAAATTGGATCAGAAGAAGCTCATATTTTTCTCATTACCCAGTGGAATTTCAGGACAAGGAATGTTCCCTTTTGATGTTATGAACACAAAACGTCTACAAATGTGGTATACCATTTTCAATAACACACAATGACTATTACCAATTTAGTATACATTTTAGTATACCCATTTTTATTCAAACGGCGGACCGATTTCACTCAAAATCTGTAATTAGGATTTTTGTGATATGATCTCATGTGTGAGAGAAATGTCATATGAGAATCGGATCATGTCACCTACCTTCAGTGCGACAGGTGGATTAAAATGCGCCTCAAAACTATCTCGCTTAAGTCTTAGAATGAGGTGACTGTACGTCAAACGCCGGTAACGAACAAGCACTGCCCGGCCGTATGCGTGGGGCTTGTGCTTTTAAAATTTGCGCTCAATCAGGCGTGATGACTGGTTGAATCTGTAACTCGTATGGTCTTTTTTCGCTCCGTCTACATTCCAGTAACCCAGGTCTACCTTGTGTTTGTAAATATTGATGTCACCAACCACACCTCAATTTTTCTATACATTTTACAAGGTCCTATCGCTATAAAAGTGCAACGTAATAAATAATTCGTTTGACCTCAGCAAATGGTCCAACAGATGACGGGACTATAGCGCGTGTTGCCTTGCCTGTGATTTGTTTGGACAACTGATCTCTAAACAATTATTGTGAAACCTGGGCTTCGTAATTAAGCACTGATGGCCATGTGACATCCAAACACGAGCCCAAGCATGTGGGTTAAGAGCCGTCCATTTATATATACAAATTGTTCCAGTGCATTGGCTAACGACATAACGACTACAGAATCAAGAAGGCCAACTTCAGTGAGCTCATTGTATTTGGGATGGCATGTCTCTAAAACGTGCACACGGGATACACTTAGTAGCGATGTTGCGGCTCCCGTCGCACTGTACTCATACAATAGGCTTCTTTGGAGCATGAGGTGAGAGAAGGAGAAAGCTCTCCCAAATCCCTTTGACCGATGGATCACGCCGCCCCCCCCCCTCTTAAAACATAGGTCGTAAAACTATTGTCTTGGAACATACAACACTAGGATCGATAATGATGCTGATAGCATGTGGCACACATTGCAATCGAGTACAATGTACATAGTTCAAAGCAGATCGCGACATATGTGTACGAAGTTGTGATTTATTTATAAAAGCCGAAACTTGCCATAAATGTTTAACAATTTAATCTAAGTATTATTATTTTTAGGACATGGAACCCACGTCAACGTCAATCATCTTCAAGGTAAAGCAAGGTCATTTCGGATCATTTGTGGTCATTTATTAGAAAGCGAGATAGAATGTTCCTAAGATTATTACATTGATTCTAGTTTTAACTCGTACTTGTCGGCTGTTAAAACTTGAATTTTTGTAGCGCCGTATTTCTTAAAGTATATTTGGAGACAAAATCTATGTTGAATTGGGAAGAAATGCCGTATCTAAACAATGGCCCCAAACTTCACATTGTCCGAAGTTGGCCCTTGTTCCATTTTGTCCCGATTTGCAACATTTTGGTGAAATAAATGAGACCCTTGGCGATATCCGATTTCACTTCAGAGAAAATACATGTTTTTAACACATGATCCCGTGTACAGTATTGTTAAAATGGACCTCCCATCGCCATCTTTACCACAGCATTGTAAGTATATCGATGCAATGTGGAGTGCACATGCATTCAGCATTAACATTGATCTCGTAGTACGTGTTATTGCAATGTAAGGCCTATCAAATCTATTTCATCGTAATCATGTTTTTAGGAAATATACAGATAATAAATTCAGTTATCAATGGAGCATATTCAACAAGTAGGCCTAGGTGCAGGCCGTGGCCTATATCATTTATTTTTGGCCATTTTGGTTTCAACACATCATTGTTTTTTTTTTGGGGGCCAGGGAGGCTGGGGCGCGCATCATTTCACAGAGCGAATATTGTCGGGAGGAAGGGAGGAGGTTCCATATTAACTTACTTGAGCAAATAATTTTTTGGAGTGGAAGAAAGTACCCAATACAAGTCAACCTCCAATCATTTCAGATGAACAACGCAGCACAGAATGTTTTGGGGGGGATCGAGGGGCAAATTTAACTTATGGGCAGTGAATTTCCATAAAGTTCATGTCCAAAAAGTCGCACATCACGGTCGTAAAGTGGAAATACCAAGATTAGATTTTTCACACTTTTTGGAGGGGGGTCCCACCACTATGCCCTTACTGCGCTCATGGCCCATTGTACTCAATTGAGTGCTTCTGCTCATAAAATACAAGATTAATTAAAATGCATACCGCTGTGTTGTGATTCTACCTGTCCTATTTGGACATGCTACCCCCCCATGACCCAAATCTATGTATTCATGCCCCCAATCTACTATGGACAAATCACTATGATTTCCCCTTTAAAATTGAACAGTGTCAAAGTATAAAATAATATAAATCCGATTGTTCCATTTGTGGCTTTTGGTGATTAAATGTGCTATGACTTGTCAGCAATTTTCAAACAAATTACCTGAATGTATCCCCAGTGAGCTATGTCCTGTATCTCTTCAATGAATGTTCATGTTATGTGTAATTTATTTTAAAGAGATAAGAGGACATTTCCAGCAAATTATGCCCCCTCCCATTTTAAACAATTTTACCAATATATTAATCAACCTGGAGGCATAAGCCGTAAAAACCATCTTCATTAATAATGCTTTTTGTATTTTTTGCTCGTGCATGCCAGATATCCGAGTATTCTTGTTTATGGGGCCGATCACGGACAGCAGGGAGTTCAAAACTTAGTGTTTGGTTTTCTTTTCTTTGTGTCAATACGCCTACGAAATATCCTCGGTTTGATATTCTACAACAAAGCGCAAATTTATACCAATTTGTATCCTCATAAAATCTTGTGTCCCTTAATGAAGAAGACCGTTTTTTGATTAAGTCGAAATGTATGATCACAAATAGATCCATGAGAATGTTTTATGATTGTTTAGAGTTACGCAACTTATTCTGCATGTTTAATGTATTTTGACCTCATTGACTTTTGTGACCTCTATGTGACATTGAACTTGACCTGTGCAGGTGGTTCCATAATCAATTGTTTTCCAAATCTAATTCTCTACCTCTCTGCCAAATTTGATGCATTTATAACAAAATGCACATTTTTTTCCCATTATCCGCTTAACTAACATTACAATTCTGTGTGTTAAATATGACCAACTCTTGGGACGCAAATTGAGAAACTGGGCAACTCCGGGCACTGTCAAGGTTGGTGTCATGGTTTAGATACGGCATTTTTTCTCCCAATTCAAGTTAGATTTCGTCTCCAATATCATACTTTAAGAAATTCGCGTTTCAAAACATCCAGTTTTGTCAAAAACTAAAATCATGTAACGTCATCTTAGTAACATGCTATCTCCGACTTTTCTGGACTGAAATACTCAGAATTTCGGCTGTAATCGCTCAATCTCTTTGTTTTAGTCTCCACATGTAAACAAACCACTGCGGCATCGGGATATCCTTTCTGCGCACAGGTCATATCTTGTTTAACTGATCGTGCCCAGCTTCTGTCGGACGATGATCATGAACATGAAAGAGTTAACAAAAAAAACAAAAAAACTCCCTGCCGAGAAGCGACCCTTTTGTTGGTCTATGCTTTTACCATGAGTTGCCATGCTATAATTGGGATAATCGGCGTTTGCGTAATGCAATTAGGGAAGAGCTTTCTCCTTCTCCCTACTCCACGGTTTTAGGGCGTCAGCGCCACTTGAAAAGAAGCCTAGTGTATTAGTATCGCCCCCCCCCCCCGTACGACGGGAGCCGAAACATCGCTACTTAAACAGGTTTCTCTGGAATGCTGTTGTGTTCGGAGACCCAAATGCCGGCCGTTGCTCCATTCATCTACTATACAATTACTGCTACTTAGTGTAGAACCCAATCCCATTGCTCAGAGATCAGTGGTTTGGACCGATTTTCCTATCTATCATGTCAACATATACGAAGAAACCGTGTCCTTGTATACGAGGCTATAGGGTACAGTGGTGAAATAAACGACGCGAGTACCATACAATGGGGAACACAATCGTAGGACACTACTTACATGGTCGCGTAATTTATGACACCTGACACAACGAATCCTATTACGTGGTACATCTACACGATTTTCTTTGGTCGCTTGACTTATTTCACTTTAAAGTCTCTGTTTTCACGAGTGTTCGTGGATAGATTAAACATACTTTCATGAACTATTGATTATTGCGATACGGGACCATAATAACATGTAAGATATAGCCCATTAACATCCTACGTCACTTTCTTTTGTTGACTGCCAATCCATGCCTGCCAATCGTTATGGCCCTATATTAAACTGCTACAGATACAATGGCCCGTGTGTACCAGTCAGGCCGACCTAGTTCAAGATACCATGCCAACATTTTACAACATTGTCTGTTTAACGGTCTATAATGAGTGACATGAATGTTACAAACACAAGTTAGCGCCTGGTCTACTAACATTTTAGGGGTGCGAATAATATGTCCATACAGTTACAGCATTCAATAGCCTTATCACGCCTGATTGAGCGCGAATTTTAAAAGCACAAGCCCTGCAGGTGCTCACGCATACTGCCGGGCAGTGCTTTGTTCGTTGCCCGGCGTTGACGTCACATGTCACCTCATCTATACTCTGTCATTTTGAGAGATGAGCGGTCTTGTACTTGTAAACCCATCTCAGAACCACTAAGACGTTTTTCTAAAACAATAACTTTATCAAAATGTATTTTTGGAGAGCCAGAAGAACAACTTTTGCTATGATTTTTATTAGTAATTTTAGACTCTTTGATTTGGAAATGAGTCTGCACTCATGTAGTACTAGCTGTAAATATGACACAAAATCACTTTCAAAAACCTGTGAATGTTGGGTGGGTGTCTTAACATATAGCTAATGTGTCTGTATTCAGCGGAATAAAGCGCAGCCATCCGTGTCAATTCTAGTTTAAAGTCATTCAACACTATTGTAGATACTCGGTTTCCAGCCCCTCCAAAGCGTATGACGGATTTCAATGACCTTGAAATCCGCCAAGCATTGAAAGTATGACGTCTCTAGTTGATATGGTATTTAAACTTCGAGTGAGTCATGTATAAAATGAGGGATACCGGGTTGGCGTTCCAGTCGAACCCTTGCGACTGCACATGGCAAATGTTTACGATGTTTAGACAATTCAAAGAATTAGAACTACATATATTCGGCTTATTAAATTACTTAACCATTAAAAAGTATGTTGCCATGTTATGTACATCTGGTAATACAGACAGCCCAGACTGATTTAGTTATCTATAACTAGAATCTATTTCAACACGTAAAGTTTATTTGTGCACTTGTTTGTTTGCAAACTTGATTTACCATCCGTAATTTTATTTCATGTCCGGGGAATACGCGCAATCAATTGCTGCAATGGAATATGCCATCTCATATCTCTCTCAGTGAAACTTTTACCATTGCATTTGCAAATATAATTTGGGCACTGTAATTTGCAAGTATCGTTGGGAATGTGTTGCGTCCAATTTCTCCCCAGTATGACACGCTATAGGGTGACGCTTATAGGTGAGAAACTGTTGGTGTTACTTTGATTTCGAAACTGTTGGTGTTACTTTGATTTCTAATTGGCTTCAATCCCATTTGGTGCTAAAATAACAAGCTGAATATAACGATATGACTTTTGATGTTAACTTGAAAAGTTAAATATCCCCTTTCGCTGTGATTATTTAACAGAAAGAAATCTTCAGAATATTCCAACGCGAATCCTCCTAACTACCCTTCACAACAGCCCAGCAAAAATCGATCTGATGTCTGTCACAAAAATTTATACAGTGTTAGAACACTGAACAAGTGTTTTTAATTTTGAACACTGAACAAGTGTTTTTAATTTTGCTTCTGCAGTGCATTACAACCGGTTTCTATTCAATGATTAGTTGCCATACTTGGTAGGGAAATCCAAAATGATCATTTATTTGAAAACTCACATTACCACTCAAAAAAGAGGGTTTGGTACCCACAAATAGGACGCATTCATTCACAGCTGTGGAAATTTGGTCCCAACTGGTCAGGCCTGCTTTGAAAAGGGGCAGGTTAACACATGCAGGCTGATTCAAAAAGAAGTTTGCTCATTTCTGTCATGGTTTAGTCAAAAAAATCTAAAAAAGGAGGACACCATAAAGTAATATTTCATTGCGAAGAGCATTTTGAAGGTCTAAATTAAAAAAAGAATTGTTTAAATAATTTGCACATGGCAACCCATTTTTATCTCATTTATAAAATTACCATTATCATGACTGTACACATTTGGGTAACTTGCTCAGTTTCTATTCACAAACCCAAATCATTAAGCGGAACTAACAGAGAGATGCAAGTTCGCAACTTTTATTTGTCAAAATGAGCATTTGGCTGGTATTCTCAGACCCAAAATTATAACGATAATAGTTCATCTGTTATTCATCAGCAGTGTAATATACTCTTTTCATGCAACTGTTTCTGCTTTACATTGTTTTCAAGACCTGCAAATCATGCAATGATGTGGTTTCTTCTAAGAGAAGTCTATCAAGAGGAATCAGCGAGTAGAGATTCTCGCGAGATCAAAATTCGATATCATTTAAAATAATTATCAGCATTTAATGTTGCTCTTGATTGATGGATTTTAAGTATAAACGAAAAAATGTTCTGGCATTGAAAATTGCAACCATTGGCGGCTTGCTTGTTCACGCACTATTGATTTGGGTAAAAGGAAACTGATGCAAGTTACCCAGAGGCGTACATTCAGGAAAGTGGTGGTTTCATGCATCAAATTAGTATAACTCGAGTTTGGCACGAGCAATTCACAAATTCTTTTTTTTAGACATTATTAGACCTTCAGAACTGCTCCTTTCTAATGATTATATAATCTATAGTTTACAACGAATTCCTTACAGATTTTTTACTAACTACAATAAAAATGATACTTCTTTTTGAAGCAGCTTGTATTGCGGCCATTATGTATGACACAGGGAAAGGTGGATTGTCTTGGACTGCTTTTGGTCTGGGGGGTTAGTTTACACCCCAATGTGTGAGAAATTGAAATTCGTCTCGACAATTCCTCGCACATTATCTCTAATATTTATTATGTTTTTGTTTGTTTTGTTTTTTAGACCATGTAACAGCAATGTTTGTAACAGAGTTCGGGGCCTGGTATCTTGAACTGGTGCGGCCCTGACTGTTACACACTGGCATTGGTAATCTGTTAGAGTTTTAATACTATGAGGCCATAACTATTTGCAGGCATGGATTGGCAGTCAACAAAAGAAATGCGTAGGATGTTAACTGGTCTATTTTTACTAAAAAATCTACGGGGAAGACCATATATTGCAAAACTTTACCAATGGGCTACAATTTTTTATTCAGAACTACAAATATTCCTATAATAACCACGATAATGCATACAATTTGGAAGATTGGTCCTGAAACGCCCAGATGTGAGGAGTCACACTTGTTGCTGCGCATTTAATGAATAAGTGTCTTGATTTGGTACTACTGTGCTATTTCAGTCTTATGGCTAATAAAATAAATATGAATGGTTCACAGGGCAATGACTCGGAACCGTTTAGGAAGGGTGACGTCTAAATTGTACAGCATGTACAATGAGGATATGAAAAATGTGTCATTCAAGATAAGAGCAACTGGGTGAAAATGCCTATAATTAAGTTGGTAATGAGTATGTTAAAGGGACCGTTTGGTACATATTGGTATCTTAAGAGAATCATTCGGTAGCAGAGGAGAGGTTATTCTGTAGCAATGAATGTACGAAGGGGCCATTTGGTAGTAATGGTTGGTGGTCTTGAGATAGCAGTGGGTGTCTAATGGAGATACTTCGGTGGCAATGGTACGGGCATGAGGTCGTTTGGTAGCAATGAGTAAAAGGGATCATTTGATAGCAATGCTGTGTAAATGGGTGTATAAAGGGGATCATTCAGTAGCAAATAGTATCATCATGGAGACCGTTTGGTAGCAATAAATTTGAAAAGGAGGAATTGTTCATCACAAAGGATTTGCAAAGTGTATAATCGAAAGGTGGGTGATCTTATTGTGGTCCAATTTTTCATAATGATGTTTTCTCCCTCCAGTGGCGTAACAGGCGGGGGCAGGGGGGCAGGTTGCCCCCCTGACGACTTTGGCCGGGGAAAAAATTGCAAAAAACATGCTAAATCAGCCGTTTTTTAGCCCTCTGACCGGGAAAAATTGGCCTTTGACCCCCCTGAGAGGGAAAATTTCCCAAGACTGGGAAATTTGCCCCCTCAGAGCGGGTAGGCCCGATACGCCACTGTCTCCCTCACATTGAAGCATATTACAGAAAAATATCTCCTACCAGCCGTTTGGATAGTAGCAGCAGAAATGGGTTCGCCACGTGGTTGTTTAAGAAACATGAGGCATTTCCAGAAAGAAGCGCCCCAATTTTTTTCGAACCCGTTTTTTTTTTTTTTTTTGCATATTTGGAATGCTTACCAATGTATTAGATACACCTGAAGTGAATAGCCGAATACGACATATTTATGTAATAAGATGATGATATAGTATTTTCTGTCATGCACGACAGAAAATCAAAGCATGGTTTAAATGTTTCTTAATAGCAACGAAAACTATAAATGGATTTCAATCCATCCAATCCAATCCTGAAATGGTTTGTAAAAATGAATTGCTCAGTAGCATGGTATAAAAAAGTATTTTTTCGGCGTTATAAAAGGGAGACAGGTGACTTAGATTGGCAGAAAGAAACAATGTTTTTTAGAATATGATGGGCAGCCCGGCAAATGAATGGTATTTTACAACATTACTGGATGAACACGTTAGTTTATTGATGACAAAATATCAAATAAACTAATCTAAACTTCACATTGAACATATTTCTATAAACCATCCCTGTTCAAAGAGGAGATATCACGTACGCTTTCCTTATTGTTCTCGCTGTGTTGATGGGAGCGGCATGTTGCAACAAAGAAAGCAGGTGTGTGAGGGTGTCTCACAAAATGTCCTATTTCTAGTCTTTTAAAAGGTGGAATAAATGTCACGAAAACGATTCGCCATGTAATGCTCGAGTAGAACCATTCATATGAAGAGCCCTCAATGCACAGTGCTATCAGTCATTTGAAATTCCCCGCGTATAATCAATTGAGACCTTACAATGCTTACCTGGGGGAATGGAAACTATTTTGCTATCTGGGCAGCTGAACGGTGATGTGAAACGGGTGGGACTTCAATTGGCTCTACTAACCATTGGGATACTGTGGCAAAAGCTTTACATCCGGAGTAAGGAGGCCTACTCGTTATTTGTATTGAGGTTAATCTGTGAAGTAGTTATTTTTATTGGAATATAATCGCTGCAGATGTGCGTCGATTCAAAGGCATACAAACCTTTTAGACATGTTAGATACAAGTAGTTAGAATAGTACTGAGCATGGGAGGAAGCAGAGAGCAACCAGTTTACAAGCACAGTGGCCGTAAGTATTGTTGTTGATCCAAAGAGGTAATCCTATATTCACCCTATTCAGAGTAGTAAGATTATGCCTTCTTCCACAACGGCATTCATTGATATTTTCGTCCTGTTTTCCCTAATGTCGGTCGTAGCCTATTCAGCCTCTGATGCTGGAGGTCCCCGGTTCAATTTCCGCGGAACCACTTGGAGGTCCCCGGTTCAATTTCCGGCGGGACCACTTTAAGAGTTTAATCAGGTATTATTTTCTGGATTTAATCTGTACGAGAGCTATTGATTGGAATTCGCTCTCCCCACGGTTCAGTTTGACTTGGGCAAATGGACCACGATAATACCCCGTCCTTCGGATGGGACGTTAAGACGTCGGCCCCCTGGCTGTCCCAATTCCGTCCCTGTAAATGGACCCCAATGGAAAATAAACTTCCTGTAGAGGCTTTCGTGTGTTATCCAGAACATTGTCCGAATAAATCAAATCATTGAAATCCATTGCACAGTATCAACAAAATACACAATTTATGTAAAAATAGAACGCCATAATAATTAAGCAAACATGTTTACCTAAATTAAGTAAAATTGTCTCTACATTAAGTAAATTTGACCTAAATTATGTAAAATTTTACATAAATATGATACTATTTTTACATAATTTATGTATTTTTTTCTCTCTGTGTGGAGACAGTCCTCGTAAAATTTCTTCTCCTTACGAGTCGGGCAATGAACTTCGCCCTTTCGAAAAATAATGCGAAGAATAAAGTTGAAACTGAGCAAAAAAAAAAACAAAAAACCAAACAATAAATTCAGATCTGACTTTAAAAAGTACAAACACTTTATTAAAGTTATTACATTCTGTACTGTTTTTAATAGTAGCAGCATCAAGCACCAACCTGTCCACCATACAGACATCTAATTCCAGATATATCAGTCTTATCACTCTACATAGCAGCCGATACATCGCACGGTTCATGAAAAAACGACGAACTTTAAACTAGGATCTTGATTCCATTAAACTCACAATGGTCCACAAATCACAAGCACTAAGTCTGTGGTTGTCTAGCTAGGACTCTTGAGGTTTTTGAAGCTCTATTCAACCATGCTTAGCCATGGTAACCAAATTATTAATAGAGATGGATTTTTAAAACTAAGAAGTTTTGTAAATAACATTAACTCTAATTATGTACTAGAGATGAGATTAAACCAAATTCAAGAGGGTAATTTGTGGTAATTGCGTATAACGTAAGGTCTTCTCTATAGATGCCTATGAGGATATATTTTAACATTGATAAGGGACATGAATAGTTTATGCTCGTTTTGTGATGAAAGGATGGTTAAATACTTCCTTTATTCAAATTACTCCGAGTGATAGAAGACAGGAGCAAAATTTGTTTTACTTCAGGAATCGACCAAAGGTCGTTGTTGACCGGTTATTATAAATGGATGTGCAAGTGGGGCATTCAAGGATATATTTATTGATCACGCCGTTTTAAACCCCAGTGTGTGTGGATGTGAATGCATCCTTAGAAATTACAAGGACATCCGCCCCCGGATAAGGAGGAGAGGAGAGGGAGGCCCTCTATAATCTTAATGGTTATATTTCGCCATCATTAATTAGTGTTTGACAACTCTATCATGTACGCAGGGTGTTTTTTATCACCAAAATACTCTTGTATCAAGAAAAAATGAGAAAAGTCTGAAGGAAGAACTTCAGGGGGCATGCTCTCTGGAAAAAGCTAAGTAAGAGCGTGTCTCCATTTCGATGACCATTGATTCATTCATATGAAAAACAGGAAGATGTTGCCTAGCTGCCCTTGTCATGCGGCTTGTAAATGACGCCTTATAGATAGGACTTTTGTCCTTCAAAGCTACAAGAGGCACATGAGGCAGCCCTTTATACAATACCCCAAAACCTATTATACTTATGCTGCTGCTGAGATTTGGATTATAGAACAATCGTCCCACCAAGAAAGACATGGAATAACAACACAAGGGCCCATGACCGCGATTATTGATATCATGAGCAAGATTTACTAAATATGAGCTAATAAAATACAATTCCCTTGGGCGCAGTTCAATAAGCTTTCATTCACCAATTGTATTGAGCAAATTACACCCCCTGTTTTTAGAATGATTTATTGCACAGGACTGCATGCGTCAGCTGTTTTTAACATGTGCTCATCCAGGGTTACTGAACTGAGCCCTTATAGTAGATTAGCATGCCTTACATATATGATATGGTATGGTTTATATATAAAAGTTCGTTGTGTTTTGGCAATTCCATTTAGTGTTCCGCCCCCAGAAAACAAAAAATGAAAAATGAGTATTTCCACACCAAGAGACCAGAACGCCATCACATATATGTTGCTAAATAATTATAACGCACATCCTTGCAACGCCGGCATTGTGGGCATTGTGGTTCTTGGGGTTGGAAAGGCTTTCAAAATATGGCAAATTTGTATTGTCCATGAAGCCTGTATATAAAATTACTAAAAACGACTTTTGGGGAATGGGAATGTATATAAAGTGGGATTTTGTGAAAAACCAGCAAAAGGTAAACTTTGAGCATGTCGCTGTATATGAAAAACGTTCAAGTTCATCCGTCTATGGAAACTATAGAGGGCGCAATTCATTCTTAATTCCGGCGATGTCCTTTGTAGCCACAATTTTACACTAGCTTCTTACACTTATTTCCGGGAGGGATTTTTATTTTATGAAACCTAAGGGACCCAATAAGTTGTGACCATTTTATCAAAAACAAAAGAAAGCAACCATTTCTTTCAAGAGATCAAATAATCGTCTAATGCCCACGATAACGCATACAATTTGTGGAAATGGTACCGAAACTCCAGATTTGAGGAGCCTACTTGCTGCTGCGCATTTAATGAATAAGTGTATTGGTTCACTAACTACTGCTATTTCAATCTTAATGGCTAATAACAAAATATTGAAATGGTTCACAGGGAAATTACAGCCATCGTTAGTAAAGATGGCGAATTTAAGTTTCCCAGCATGTACGCACCGTAATCTATCGAGGATATGAAAAATGGTTCATTCAAGAATAACTGGATGGAAATGCCTATCATTTAGTGGCAATGAGTAAGGGACCGTTGGTACATATACACCTGGCACAAAAAGTATCTCGGCATGTTTTTCGATCAGTATTGTGCCAAAGTCCACCGATTTTGAAAGTTTTTGAAATATACATTTTATTGTCTCGGTCTTGCTCTTTCATTTAATGCCTGACCTGTAAAAAAGCATGCAGAAATGGCTGAGATAGAACGCCCGAAAGACGCAAACCCCCAAAACCAAAAGTTGCAGTTTTTGGATTTTTCAATGGGCATTGCAGTGTACTGGGACACGAACACGTGTACCACAATCAATATTGCAAATTGGCTTTCTCGCTCATTCAGTCGGAAAACCTCTTTGTGTAAAATCAATACACGCGTATTATTACCACACAGTGACCATTGAAAAATCCAAAAACTGCAACTTTTGGTTTGGGGGTTTGCGTCTTTTGGGCGCTCTATCTCAGCCATTTTTGCATGCCTAGGCAACAAAATGTATATTTCGAAAACTTTCAAAATGGTCTGACTTTGGCACAATACTGATCAAAAAACACGCCGAGATACTTTTTGTGCCAGGTGTATATTAGTGTCTTCAGAGGATCATTCGGTAGCCTGGGATATACTGAGAAGAAAGGTCATTCTGTAACATTGAAGGTACGAAGCGATCGTTTGGTAGTAATGGTTAGAGGTCTGGAGGTTTGTTGTCGAAAGGGAGATAAATTTATAGTAGATTGTATTTGCACGAGGTAGTTTGGTAGAATTGCTGTATAAATGGTTGCGCAAAGGGCCGTCATTCAGCAGCTAATTGAACAATTATGAAAACCTTTCCGTAGCAAATAATTCCTACAAAGGGGACATCGATCGCTAACAAAAGCTTTGCAAAGAGGATCATTTAATAGCACGACAATGAAACCTTTCGATAATAATGGTATGCAAATTAGCATAAATTTGATAGCAGTAAGTACCACGGGATAATAGCAATGGGCTACGTGATTATTTAAGGATGCAGAGATCGGTTAGTTACTTAGTGATCATAACCACGTCTGTTTGCCATAGCTCTACAGAGAAACAAAATTAAAACTATGGCTGATATTTCAAATCGTTTCTAATGCCCCCGTTTTACTTTACTATATATTATTTATAATTCATTTCCCATAGGCCACCTTGTGAATGTATTGTCCGGCCGGACATTTAACAAAATCGCTCTAGTTTTATAACCCACATATAGTTTATTGGATGACGAATATCAATTACTCTCACATTTAGATCTCTTTATATAACCCATCCCTTTGTGAAATATTTTCATATTGATATTGATACTTGAAAAAAATAAATTCTCTCCATTTGGAGAGCTGGAGGCTGAACTGATATCTTTGCTGACGCATACCCCCGCAGCCGCGCGCAGTGGCTGCAAGCCTGCTCATTACTAAAACGGGATCCGTCTGCTCTTACAGTCCACGTAAGGGTATTTAGCCGGCTGACATTGTATTTGTCAGTTTGTATAGACTATTGACCCATCTTTTTCACATTCATGCGGGGACCAATTTATATTATTATTAAGAACACTATAGATGTTGAATCTTAAAAAGGAATTTTATTATGGGAATAACATCCAATTTTTGGAAAAATAAAGATTTGAGTGACGTCACGGGCATTTGATGGTTTATTATTTTTCTGGCTTCGGGGGCCCAATTCAGGTAAAAATGACGTACGTATCATCCCTACATTGGAAAAAACACCCGATTATCGTCATCGTACGTCGGTTTTTGAATCAGTATGGAAAGGTAAATTTTGGTACTGTTTAGACATAATAAACCGTGTCCTTTGGAAAAAATAATAGGCACTCTGGGCAGAGGGCCATATGTAACTACTTGATTTAACATAGTCGGATTTATATATATCGGTCGCCCGAAGAGCAAACTGATACCTGATACCTGAAACGTGACCTGGAACCTGACACGTGACACCAAACTATCATCTGCGTTCCCGTTATATAACTACAATACGGCAAGCAGCAAGCATTCTGTATCTCCGTTGTCACAGCAGATCGATCAAGATGTGAGACTATACTGTAGTGAAAAAGACAGTTTCAATGCATTTGATGGCGTAGTAAAGACCCTTTCGGAACTACCACTAATAGATGCATCTATCGCTCTTCTAACGAACCTTTGATAGCTCATTCTGTTAGAGCGTCGTGCATGTAATACGAAGGTCGCGCGGTTCGAATCCGGCCAAGCGCCCATGGTTTTTTTTTTTTCAACACTATCGTGGCGCTGGCCATCTCCAGGGAAAGATTATAAATTATATATATTTTAATGCATTCAGTCTAGTGTGGTCTTTCAATGGGGACGGACTTACCAGCATCGGTGTAAACTATTATCTTAAATTGTTTTTTCAACATGTCACAATTCAAATCAATGCAAAATTATGCTCCTTAGTGGTAGCCATGAAACAGTAATTGTAGCAGTGTCATGTCACCCATGAATTTGAAACATTTAACCTTGCAATGCAATAACATTGGGTTCCGAATTTGTTTGACACCCTCAACTTGGTTTACTCCAAGATTTCAGGTGAATTTCAGCTGTGCTTTTAATTTGTTTTTTGTAATTGAACTGTGAACAAAACTCCGAAACTTCCCCTGCAAAAGTAATTCTCTATCAAACATAATCCCTTGAACATACCGGCCATGCTACAGAGCTATGGCCTCTGTAGCCATGCGCACCGATACACTCAATATCAAACAGCCCTATTTACATTATTATACAACCCCAAAATCATTGCACTCCTGGATTTTTTTTTGAAAATAAATAGTGTGGCTTTTTACTACCTCGATTTAATGAAGGTTTCACGATGTTATACTTGAGTTTCTTTCTCCTTCTCAGTAAACCAACATAGAAGTTGTTCTATAAAAAAAATAAAAGCTTTACAATGTGTCGTGAGAACGTGGTATTTCTCACAATATTTTCAAGGATATAAATATATCACTATATTTTACGAAGCCGAAAGGGACACTAAGTGTAATGGTCTATTAAGCCTCATGTTTTATCAATACTTAATGGGTTTCCGGTGCTTAAATCAACGCATTAATCCTTGTAAGATTTTTTAAGCGGACTTTAGAAAGTATGAGTTGTCGAGTATATGCAAGATCAATGTCTCACGTAATATTAATGCAATAAGCCATGAGAGCTTGTACAAGACCAGACCAGGGAGTTTTTTACGTATAAATGCCTTGTGGTGTTAATACAGTATCAATCAATGTGTCAATATCCCAAAATAAATTAAGCAGAATGTCTCGTTGTACGATGATTCCTCGTAATAATTGTACATGATCCTGACCTTACTGTTTTGCAGGGATAAAGCACAAATGTTCAGACAATATCAGTTAGACCAAATGACAGAATTTTCAGTTGAACGTAAGTAATGTAGTTATAATGAGCATAAGAGGAACATATAGAATTAGTTTTAGCGCGAGCACCAGAAGGCGTAAGTGATGGTGTGTTGTTCAAAGAGGTAATCCTAATGTTTCAATCCATCAGAGTATAATATAGGATCGGAATTATGCCTCTTCTGGCAACGGCCTTTATTGATGATAGTTTCGTCCTGTTTTCCCTATGGTCGATCCACTAGAGAAAGACCCTCTCGTAAAATTTCTTGTCATAATTACCAAACAAATATATCCTTCCGAGTCAGGCATTGATCTAGGCTCTGGCAAAAAAAAATCATGATTTTAAGCATAAAGTTTGAAACTTAACGACAAGATAAATAAATTCAGATCTGACTTTAAAAAGCACAACAATTTCAAGTTAACAAAGTTATGGTACATTTTGTACTTACCAAAAGATCTGTTCCATTGTAGCCCTTAATGTTTATAATAGTAGCAGCACCAACCAGCCCACCATACAGACATAATTCCAAATATATCATTCCTATCACTCTACAATGCCAATATTCACAGAGTTCATGCAAAAAAAGACTCAACTTTAACTAGGATCGTGTTGCACGTAAACTCACAAAATTACAACTGATGAGTCTGTGGCTGTCTAGCTAGGAGCCACAGCTCACCATTCAGACAGAATAGAGCCTTGTTGTTCACTTGTTTTTCCCTAATAATTGAACTTGAATAACAGCAACAGAAAATTCTCAACAATTCTTTTGAATAATACTCTAACCAAACAAACAAATGTTCTAATTATACTACAAAATTGCAAGGGATAGATGTGTAAAACTGTTTTGTTCACATGTCGATATAAAGAAAAAGATAGTACGTTTCAAGCACAGGAACAAATCATGCTAATGGTTCTAAAGGTGACTAACGAATCGTTCTTCGCACTTCTGCATGGTAATATACGTATAAAACGTATCCATTGGATTTGGTTTAACAAGTGAAATGCGTGTCCCTTTAATTTTTGCCTGAGACAAAGTGTTCTAGATACGAACAAAAAACATTTGTGATTTTTACAATTTCTGCTCAGGTCTTGTTTTAATACTCTTGTTATTAGTAAACGTGAATTATATATATATTTTAATGAGCAGCAACAGGGTGAGGAGCGGATATGAAGTTACCCTCGTCGACCAGGGGTGGTAACCACCCCCCCCCCAACCGGATGATTCCCTGTCGCACAAACGCAACGACTGTGATCTAGGACTTTTATGTAATGTTGTATTCATCCTTTGAGGGGCATGTTAGCGAAAAAATGGAGGGACCACCTTCAGGGGGTTCCCCACCCAGGGGTTGTCTCGTCAACGTCGAAGGTACGGGAGGTGATGCCACCTGCCATATGGTATCTGTGCAAACTGCCAAAAAATTGTACTTTATGGTACTTATGATGCTACTGGAAGCAATACTGACAATATTTGTATTTTTCTTATTTTTAGAGTAATAACATATGAATGTTACTCTGGAATTACATTGCAAAGACATACCCAATTTTGCTGCATTACAGAGAAAACCTAAGTCTTTTGCTATTTAACCTTAAAATTTCGAATCACAACCACGGCAGTGTGACATTAAATCTGACGCATGCGCATGTAATTGGATAAGCATTTTCTTTACAGCGTCTATCGATGTGTGTCTGTCGGTCTCGAAGACAACCAAAACATTTGGGGGGCCTTATAGAGGGGACTTGTATTCTGCGCCGTGGTTTGCGAAAGTACATGAAATAATAAGTTTTAGTAACACATTAAGCTTTAGATGATTGAAAACATCCATGATAAAGAAGCTGGAGTAGGTGTTAATGATTAGATTGTGAAAAAGGACCCTATTTTTGTATCGTAATACGGAAACGTGACTAAATTTGTATCTTTGGTCTTGCTCTTTAAACATCAGTTGTTAAAAGCGCGCCAATGACAGGGGGTAAGAGTGAGAATTTCAGCGAGTAACTGTGACTGTGCATTTACAGCATTGTTTTTAGAAGATGCAAGTATCGCCGTGAGTCCATAAATGTTAGTAGTCTTGAATATGTTAAACAAAATTTAGTAAACCCTTTTGCAATATGGATTGTATTCAATATTTAAGTGACAACCTGTTCTGTAAAATGAAAAATTTGAGACAAATGTTTCAGCATCAAGCATGACAAAAAAACAACGATCAAGAACAAGCTAAAAGTCATCACGAAAATGTATATGACAAATCTTTCGTAATTATCATTGAATAGAAATTTCCATATTTATGGAAGTTTGAGTACTAGCGTACTGGAGAAAACCACTCCATAGTAGGACATCTCAGAAAATCCTTAAGGTCAGTCTAACACAGGCCCACACAACGAGTACAACATGGCCAAGAAGATAGTATAAGGCATTACATAATTACTTTGGAATAACTTAACATATTAAGCTGCAAGGAATTTAAATGCTACCATCTATGACTAAAGCTATGTTAAATGAATTGAAATAATGTTTCCGTAGAACTTTCCGCTTGCTACAGTTACACATAAATGGCCTTTAGCTAAAGTAGTACAAGGGATCCTGTATTTATTTTTTGGTAGGTTAATGATTTTTGAGAAATACCTTTAATCGTAAACTTTATGAAGTGTCATATTTTCCTCAATAGAATAAATAAATTTCGTTGCTTTTAGATTTGATGGCACGGTTTCGGTTCATTGAAATAGGGGCAACAACCATGGGGCAAAACACGGAAGGGGAATCAAAAATGACCCACGAGTACTATTTACACATGTGGCTTGTAAGGTACTGAGTATGTTTAAAGGAATAGTTAAAAGCATACCTTTATCAGTGTTTCTGTGACAGTTGTGAAAAAAAATAATACAGACAGTGTTAGCTGTTCTTTAGGCCAGATGCACGATATCGATACAAATTTTAAACCAAAAACAAGATATTGATATACTTTGACAGAAATATCAATAGCTAAGCCTTATTGTTATTGAAAGAAGTGACGTTGGTCAATACAGGCAAGACGAACCTGTTTCAAAAGCGTTGCAGGTTTAATTTGATTCCCGTTAGGTTATCAAAGATTACAATTGATTAAAAAGACAGCCATAAACCATAATAAAATCGTGCAGAAAAGAACACTCACACAATATATCACAATGGATTGGTCAGAGCTTTTGTGGTACCAATACTAAAGTCTTTGGAATCCTCTAAGCAAACAAATATAACTAGAATCTGTTTATCAGATCTAAACACAGTCGAGAGTACTCTCGGACCAGAACTTGTAGAAGTAGCATTTTTCAGTGAAAATCAGTTCTTGGACTCCTGTGAACCCAAATACCTTTACAAAATTTCATTTAGTAACTTTGTAGGGGATGGCCAAATACTAAACCACATACATGAGACACGTGATCAAATTATGCAATCTGTAAATGAAGTATTGATTGGAAGATGTAACGTAAGTTTGAAGTATTTTGACCTTTGACCCCTAAACCACACCAGGGTCATGTGATGGTGTCCATTGATTGACTTTTAATTGACCTCTCATCAAGTACTACAGGATGGGCAAAAAGATTTTCTATTTGACCTTGTTTTTTAAATTTTACACACAATAAAGGAATTTGACCTTGGTGACCCCCCCCAGTATGACCTTTGATTAAAAATTCATTCAGTAACATTTGTAGGGGTGTCAACTACAACCACATACATGAGTCACGCGATCACACTATGTAATCTGTCGAAGACGTAGTGATTTGAAGTGTAACGTAAATTTGAAGTATTTTACCTTTTACCCCTAAACCATGTGTTAAGTGATGGGGTCATGATTGCCTTTTATTGCCCTCTCATCAAGTACTACCGGATGGGATAAAAAGCTTTTCTATTTGACCTTGTTTTAAATTCACACAGTACAGGTCATTGACCTTAATGACCCCAGATACCTTTTAATCAAATTTCCATTAAGTACCTTTTGTGGGGGATGTCAAAAACTGCAACCACATACGTGAGTCACAAATGATCATACTATGTAATCTGTAAAAGAAGTTCGTGAGTTTGAAGTGTAAACGTATTTGAAGTATTTTGACCTTTGACGACCCCTAACCATGGGTCCATGTGATGGGTTAATGATTGACTTTTATTGACCTCTCATCAATTACTACAGATGGGATAAGAAAGATTTTCTATTTGACACTTGTTTATAATTGTTTTCACACAGTCAAGGTCTTGACCTTAATGACCCCAGATACCTTTGAATCAAAACTTCATTAAGTAACTTTGGTGGTGGATGTCAAGCTGCCCACACTACCTGAGTCACGTGATCATAATACTGTAATTTTGTAAAAGGAATAGTGCATGTTGAAGTGTACCGTAATTTGATGTATTTTGACCGCTGACCCTCTAAATCATGTGTCATATGACAAGTCATAATTTGACTTTTTTTTAGTGTTGATCAAGTACTACAAGATGACAGAATTAGGATTCTGATATTTTGAGCGAATTCTAGATTTTTGTATGGTTAACGTTTTTGACCCCCTGTGACCCGCCATCGTGACCTTTGACACCATCGGGTCAGGTCAATTGTTTCTGTGCATGTACTTGTCCTTGTGACCAGTTTTGGTCAATATGGATGTTCCACATGTCTTAAATATTAGCATTTTGACAGAAAGAAGACAAGAGAAGAAAGAAAAGAAAGGGTTATCAATCTTGCATAATGAATGAACTTTGGTTACTAGGTTCTGGTGCTCTTACATACCTAACAACCCTGATTTTTTAAATATATTTAAATCTACAACACCTACCAAATCACGTACGAGAGCACAAATCTTATTATTTGGGTGCTAATTTTGGAATAAAATCCTGAAAATGGGGATTTTTTGTAACAAATATATAAAAATAGCATGTTCTGCTTATTTTTAAAACTGAAGTTTGAAATGAACGCTGCACGCCATTTCGTTGACTGCAGATTTATGGTCAAATGTGGTGTTATAGCGCTGGCCCGTTTTCAAATGGGATAACCGTTAACGACAAGATAACGCGTCAAAGAAAACACCGCTAAAACCTGAAACACTATTTTTTTTATTATTATGCAAATTAGTTTAAAAATTAAAAAAAAAAAAAAAAAAAAAAAAAAATATATTTCATTTTAATTTTCAGTTTGTAGTATTTCATAGTAAAACTGTTTCTTCTTTCAAGTTTTTCCAGTAAACAGAATAATTTATTGTCATTTTATTGTTTTTTATGAGAAACGTAGCTCGATTTTACGTACCTTTAAAACTTTAATTTTGAGACCACTATTCCGAATATGAAATTCTCCTGCTTGTCGTTAGTGTCATTTTGTGTAAATGATAGCTTTAGCCATTTCCCTGGTTAGCCCATTCCCTTACAGGCCGACCAAGAATTTCCCGAGGAGGGCGCACTCAATTTTTTCAAACAAATCGTGTTTTGTTGCATGCATATCGTAGTGGGTTCTGCATAGTGTCCAATCAGCATAAATTTGCTAGTTCTGATAAAACGGCGTTTTTTGAAAGTTTGAGTACTTATGAATGCGTGTAATTTAAAATGGACATAAAGGAAATGGCTATTTTAAGGGTGTATGTTAAAGACATTAATGTCTCTTACTAAACCTGACGCCCATTATAAAGTACCACGAAACAACTTTTTTCTTATCAATTGCATTGAATGTGGTTCGATTGTTTGTCAACCCAATGTTTGATTCGCTGTGCTCTACGGAGTCGAATACGATTCTGACTGCATGAAACCCCCCGTTTGAATTTCTAACGTGGTATGGTGAGATTACTATAGCTACGGGCTTTTTACTATTTTAAAATGATGATGCCGATCATGCCACGATGAATAGAATAACGATGGCGATGATGATGGTGGCAATAACGATGAACTAAGGAAACATCGCACTTGACGACAACAATGATTGCGGATGAATCGATGATGATGATGATGATGATGATGATGATGATGATGATGATGTGAGAAGCTGCCATGATGAATGATGATGATGATAGAATGGCGTCACAAGACGTCAAAGTTCACAAGTTGGCAAGTGGTCCATTTCCACAGACACACTCAGAGTATAAAAATGAAATATGAAATTTAGTCATAAAAAAGGTAGGAATACTGAATTTTCATGGCGGGTTTTTGGCCAATGATATGGAAATGACTAGTTTTTAATCAACCTAATAATTTAGAGCCATAACTGTGCAAATATTTAAACAAATGAACTAATATCTAAAGGGTAATGCAGTTTCTTTATTTATTGTTATTTTTTCCCTCCCGAGAATACCTTATGAACCCTAGGATGATAACTACAAAATTTCTATTCTCTTTTAACTAAACAAAACTTGATTTTTTTTGTTTTGTTTGTAAGTTTTAAGTTTATACTGCCTTAGGTGGTAGTTTGTATTCAAGATTAATGAAAATAAATGAATAAAAAATGCATTAGCGGCTCTTATTGCAGAATAAATGGGCAGTAACCTGCCAATCCTATTCTGATTTTCAATACTATGGTATAGTACGAGGTAGTAGAACCACTAACACCAATCGACTTCGACGCTAAACCCGATGAGGTTCTACCTCTCACATTTTTTCGCCAAATTAGCAGAAGGATGTGAAATAATTATATGGAGATTTAAGAAGTTTTAACGTTTTTGCGCACCGAGGGAAGTTTTACTAACCTGGTTTTTGATCTAAAGCACTAAAAAGTTGACTCAGTTTCTAAGTTTACATCTTAGGGAATTTTGCCATCTTCCCCTATTGTGGCATCTCAACAGGTGCGCCTTGCAAAAACTCACTAGGTGAAAAAACCCCTTATGCACTCTTTTTTCCATAGTACACAAAGTACTTTTATCCCCGTGAAAATACTTTTCTTTTCATCAATAAAATTGATAAAATCTTATTTTAATCAAAATTTTGAGGTATCAGATAACATACAATGTTTAAAACTACAAAACTTGGAAAATTCTCTTTTTTCACGGGACGCACAGACCAGTAGTAGCCATAGTACTTAGTTAACAGAATTAAAACACAAAAATTAAAATGTGAATAACATGACCAATCCCTCATGAAGTATAGAAAGGTACATGTCACAAACACCATTCCTTGATATCTTGATAGACCTATTATCCATTTTGATCAAATGAAGTAGCAATCTTTGTCCCAGCGAATACGTATTGTTCACAATTTATTCTTGTTCTTTGGAGATATTTGGGACACGGGGACACGTATCGAATACGTATTCGATTGTTTTGTGAAAGCCGTTTTATATACAATTGTTGTTATTCGCCTGCGCCTAATTTTGTTAGGAGTGTCATTTCACTCTTTATTTTTGGGTACAATTAAAGAGTTCATAAAATGCCACCAGATCACTATATACTCATTTGACAAAAAAAATCAATTCCACACTATGTCGTGACCACGACGAATAATGCTGTCCAGATAATAATCCTGTGTGATAGCTACGCTCACATCGAAGTCCTTTATAGAAAATCACAACTTTGTTATAAAATTCCGGATCCGGAAATTTTGTTATACACGGTATCTTATGGCACTGTTATACTATGCATAAATGTTTACTGCATGAAAACGAAACATCCGATTCATCTCTAACTTTGGAATTAAGCATTTTAGGTTACTATCTTTATTTCTATTCGTTGATGAAGACTTAGCTGCTTTGGTTGAGTCATGATGAAATAAATTAAACAGTTACTCAAAGCACTTAGCTTTGAGTAACTGTTTCATTTATTTCATCATCTTTATTTCTAGTTGTCTATTTTTAATTTCTACACAAAAATATTATATTTCGAAATCTCTGAGTAAGCCTTTAATGTCATGATTACAATGCTTCGTAAAAAGATTGTTAAATATTGGGTAAATATGGAGCTACTGCTATCTATTCCGTTAAAATAGATGAAGGGTTGTTCTTATCCCGCACCAACGAAAATTGCACTAACAAGGTGTAACTGGTGACGGACTGTCTTTAGTTTAAAAAATCCCTCATCTGATAGTTTTAGCCATTTCCCTGGTAGCCCATTACTTTAATATCACGATTACAATACTTCGTTTAAAAATTGTTAAATATTGGGTAAAAATGGAGCTACTGCTATCTATTCCGTTAACTAGTCATGCAGAATGGTGCAAGATATCAAACCTATTGTGCATTTTGGGTGAAAAGTACCAAATTTGGCACAGATGTAGCTCTTAAAATGCTGAATAAATCTGGTCTAGGGGCCAAATTAATTTCCTTCCAAGATGGCCGCCAAATTCAAAATGGCCGCCACTGATAAAATGTCATGTTTTACGTGCTTTCTATGTTTATTATATGATCCAATTACTCAATTTGATTGTGTTTCGTGCCATTTTAGAACAGAAATACCCTGATTGACACTCCACTGGTAATTCCATTGTTTACATTAGCAAAATTGATCCAAAATGGCAGAAAATCCAAAATGGCCACCAATTTGAAGCATATCATTTGATTATCAAGAAATGAATGTTTTTCTTGATCTTGTTATGATTCCCTAAGGTTGTTATTGAACAATGTGCATTAAAGATAGAATTCACATCACCTTAAGAATACAACCAAATAAGACTTGAATCCAAAATGGCGGCGAAAATCCAAAATGGCGGCTAATTTGACACTTAAGCTTATCCTTTGATTATCAAGAAATGAATGTTTTCTTAATCTTGATATAACTCCCTCAAGGAAGGAATCCACATCAACTTAAGAGGAAACCAATTAAGGTCTGCTGTTAAATTGCTTCTTTCCATTATAATTTGGCCAACATGGCTGCCAAACCTCGAATGGCCACTACTTTTAGAAGTATCACTTAAAGTGCCTGTATGATTCCTCCGTGCTACTTGAATGTGTTTTTTTTTCATTAAAAATAACATACCCTATTTGATTTGGTATTGTTGGCTCTTTGGTTATACACAGCCTGTAAAATGTACATCCAGTGGTGGGAGAATTTGATTCATTGCCCCAGCAAATGGTCCAAAAAATCACAGGGCACAGGACACATGTTACACAATGAAAAGCTTGATTTCCCCGCGCTCTAAGCCTAGTGATTTGTTTAAATTGATTGTAGGGGCGACGAATCCTATTACGTGGCACTTCTACGGCAAATTCAAAATGATGGCAAAATTGCCACCACCCAAAAGATGAGTTGACTCTGCAAAAGTACTTTGGTAGCCTTAATGTATAGCAAAGGTCTAACTAAATACTTTCCATGAAAATTCCTTGCCATCGGGAGACCACATCGACAGTTTGGAAGTGCTCTATGTGTGAAAACAGACCCCGTTGTAGAAGCAACCTCAATATCTGCTGACAACATCAAAGTCCTCACTATAGAGCTCGGCTGTGTCATAGTTATATCAGTCTACAAACCTCCATCAGTAGATTTCAAGCACCCTCAATTCAATCTCGGGAATTCCACTAAACCTCCTTTCTTAATTGGCGATTTCAACAGCCATAGTACCAAATGTGGCTACAATTAAGCCAATAAAGACGGACAAGCTGTGGAAGAATGGTTAGACAGTCAACATCTACATCACCTTCATGACCCTAAACTGCCGCTCTCATTTTATAGTGCCCATTGGAAGAGAGGTTACAATCCTGATCTATATAGCTATTGTTGGCAAAACATCTCTAACCTGTGTAGCAAGATTGTTCTGAATCCTGTCCCACTAACTCTAAGTCAATGCTGAAGTCAGTAAGACCAAACAAAGTGCCTTTTAAGCGGCACTTTAACTACAGAACGTTAAGAAGGTTGCTCCATAACTATGACAAATTTGCCCAACTAGTGAATAAGACTGCCCGGAGATTCATACCAAGAGGCTGTAGGACGGAATACATACCAGGCCTTTCCAAGGAACGTGCTAAAGGATATCAAGGGTATTCCACCATGTTTGAAGCCGATCCTTTCTCAGTTAAAACAACTGCTAAAGGTGATGAAGTGTCAGAGGAAAGGATCAAAACCAGGCACACCTTAATTGAAGCCACCGATATGACCCATAACAGCAAGAAAGAATGGTATACCATCCGAAAGCTTCGAGTCGTAGGTATCCAACAAAACCTCCACAGCAGCCAAAAATGTTACACCCAACCAAGTTGAAATTTTAACGACTTATTCTCCAGGTAGACAAGGATGGATATTTATTAATCTTTCCTGGAGATAGCCAATCTATTGGTATTGAACCTGAAGAGCATCACCCACCTGGAACTGACTCCTCTTGGGCTGAATGGCGATGTCTCAACAGATTCAGAACCAGAATCGGATAATCTAAGGTTGCCTTGCAGAAGTGGGGCTGTGCATCTGAGGTAGGTGGAATGACCTCAATGGATCTTGTTCTGTTGTACATGAGGTCAACAAATCTTTCAATTGTTGGCATAGTTCTTTCAAGGTATCTTCTTAAGGAGGAGTTCTTCCAAGGCTTGCAAAAGTTTTTTACAATATCAGGGAAGATTATGCTTGCTTCCCATGCGGTGTTCTTTCCTTTGTGCAACCGGTGAAGTTGTGAAACATCAGCAGAGACAAAGAGTTCTCTTGTCCTAGGATCTGGGCAATAGTATGTGCTGGTGTGAATCTGCGATTCCTTCCGATACCAAATGCTAAGACAGAGTTCATGTTACGGTTTGGCTGGTGAACAAGGCTACAGAAAAAAATCACAACATCTGTGTCCACAGTATGCAGCATGACCCTTTGGTATCCTTGAGCAGCAGCATTGGCTGCATGAAGTATAAGCCTGCTTCTTCATGTGTGCATGGAGATAGATAGTTAGCTTGTTAGTATCTGATTATTACACCATCATCCACTGACAGAACAACTACGCTAGCTAGAGTCTTAAAGCATGAAGGTATGCATGCATACAATATAGAATGGAGGTTCTACAAGTTATCAGAAATTACAAAATGAAGAATGAATGAGTAAATGAATGACTTAAACAATCCAAAAATACTTTGGTAATTTTTAACAGTAATGCCTCACATGACCACTTTTCTGGTATTTTGGTCCATTGTAAACATGAATTAATAACTCCGTATTAAATACTAACAAAGTGACCATTAGCGGCTATTTTTAATATGATAACAGTCTTAGAAATTACACATTGACACCACCAGGCAGCACATAAAAGATTTACCTGGTAGAATGGCAATAGGACCTGTCAGGTACAACTTGACAAAGAAAATCAGCAGTACATTTAAGGCATGTTATTAAATTTATATTGGCAGCCATTTTGAACATGGCAGCCATATTGTTTATGTGATACACACAGACAAAAATGTAAAATGTACAACCATACCAAGACACCAATTATGTTTTAGAATGTTGATTAAATCTTATCATTTACCATGACACATATAAAATCAATACTACCTTTAACATATCAAGGTTACAGTTGCTGCCATTTTAATTTGGCAGCCATTTTGAATATGGCAGCCATTTTGATATCATGTACATTGGTATTTACAATAATAAAATGTAGGATTGGATATGTTGAGGGCCCAAAGTTTTAGAAAACCAACAAAACCCATGGTTTGCACTGTAAACTACAAAATAAGCAGCTTTTTCCTGTGAGAGGCAGCCATCTTGAATTTAGGCCCCAATGTGTGACCGCCATTTTGAATTAAACTACGATTTTGGTGAAATAACAGAAATATTGATTTAAAAAGTTAAACCAAGTCTTATCTGACCTATATAATAAAGTTTACAACCACATATTTGCAATAATTAATGCATTTTATAGGGTGGCGGCCATTTTGAAAATGGCGGCCATATTGGAAGGAAATTAATTTGGCCCCTAGACCGAATTTGTTTAGCATATCAATAGCTACCTCTGTGCCAAATTTGGTATTTTTCACCCAAAATGCACAATACTTTCACCATTCTGCATGACTATAAAATAGATTAAGGGCTGTTCTTGTCCCGCACCAACAAAAATTGCAGTAACAACATCTGAATACAACTGGTTACTGATTATATGCAGCTTTTTTAGTTACCACTGGTTACTGCTATGTCTGAAAGAGTTCAGCAATAGTCTGGCGTCTTTGTGCTTTTGGTAACCATGTCGGAGCACAAGCCACGGGGATCCCCGTGGTTCGTTGTTAGTTGAATGGCATTTGATTGTTTAAGATAACGTAGACTGATCAGTCCAACCACCAGGGCTACCCGCCCGCCACCGAACATCCAGCAGCCGTATTTTGAGTCCACGCCTAAATACCTACAAATAATCTGATATTGAAGTTCACGCACACAAATAATTTGTGGTTGGGGCACATTTTTATATAGCTATTTGCTCAGCTTACGCACTTAATAAAGATAATGCAATGTTGAGTAGAAAAGGCAACAACGCAACAAGGTAAGTAAAATCTTTCTCAAAGTTAAATATTGGATATTTTGGCATATGTACACTGTCAAAACTGTGTCTAGTGATTAAACATTTTCTACACTCTAAAGTTTGCAGCGAATATTGTTGTGTACAACTGGTTGAACCATTGGTTGAACTTCATTAATGATATGTAACCAAAAGAACTTTAAATAAATCCGTTTCTGTAGACTGCGAGTGCCATTTAGGTCAAAACTGAAGGTGCGTACTTTTCTTCTTATACAGAAACAAATAAATATTGTGTGTGCGCTGCATGTGCTTGAATTTTCGGGACAACATATATATGTTAGTGATACTAACACATAGGTGTCCCAAAATACAAACATATCATTTGTATAAAAAGCTGAAAATAATCTTTTAACAATTTACAAGCATTTCCCGTAATGCAATTAATACATGGCCATTTTATGAAATAAGTCATGTGTGAAATTACTAAACACGGTGCTCAACTTCTAAACATTAATAAATACTCTAAACATACATACTTTTTGTGTCGTCTGCAGGAATTGCAGAAGGCACGTAGGGATTACTCTGGTCGTATGTCTGTGTGTCTGTGTATCTGTGCGTGTGTCTGTGGTCAAAATGTTAACCCTTAATATACTGCATGCCGTATGAGTTCCGTAAGGGCTACAATGATGTAACTTGGTCGAAAGGAGGGGGCGGGGTGGGGCGACTTGTTGGTGACCTCATGTGACCTTAGCCCCCATTTACAAAACGCGACGGCAGGCAACACTCTGTTTTAGAGGGAAGTTGGGTAAACTTTTTCGTTGCGTTGCTTCCTTATATTGTGTGGATAACAATAGTACACATCTCAACAAAAGTGCATTTTAAATGTAGAGATAAACATCTATTTGGGGTTGAACAAACCCCAAGCCAAACTAAAAGCTAAATTGTGAGTAAATTTGTGCCAAAAACAGCAACTTTTTATAGTCGAACCAACATGTGTTAAATACGCAAAGTGATTTAAAATGGAACAACCTTTGTAAAATGCTACAGTTGAGTAAACATTACGCATTGTTGAGTAAACTATACTCTGTTTTGTGTAAGGTGTACTCAACATTGACTAAGATTTTTACTCCACAGAAAGGCTTGTTCCCTTTTAATCAGCATTTTACAGTGTTTGCTTTCAAAGTGTAGAAAGTAGTACATGTATCTAAATCTGGTTAAAAAGGCAATAACCTCCATCTGCGATGTCCTTGGATCTGTTCAAATTTGCTTCTTCTTTAAGAGTTTGCTTGTTCTCTCTATTGTTTATACAGCACTAGAGACCTACTTGTAAAGTCATATTATTCGTTTGACTTTCTGTAAATCGAGATCGGCGTCCATAGTTTGAAAATACTTGTCATAGTTTCCCATCGAATTTTGCAATATAATCTATTGCATCTGCTGAAGTAAAGTAGTCAATCAAAAATAGAAGCCCTATACATATCTACAAATTCCGGTTAGCGTAGTGTCTGCAGTAACATTAAACATCAATATCGGGATTCACGAAATTGAAATTGAAAAGAGATGTTAGTCTGATGCGCATGTAAAGGTATGGCTCCTACACGTCATTTTTAGAGTGTTATTGAAAAGTCAATGAGTTTCCCATCCACCACCTTGGGCTGCAAAGGCAGGTGGACGTGGTTCATATCACCAGGAAAATGCAGGCCAGTTGTCGTTGCATGGCTGCCTTTTGTATTATACATTTGAAGAACACGTGAAGTGATTCTTAAAGAGTAAAATATTTGGGTATATATGTACGCAATATCGTGTCTTGTTGGAGGGACAGGATCACCACAATAAAATACCTCAATGCCAATTTAATATGATACGGGATAGGAAAAGTTACAAATTCTATATTTTATTCTAATTCTGATTTCACTCTGATATAGGCCTATCCTATATACAATTATTGCATTAAACATGTTAAAAGGACAAATTATATTAAGTGAGTGCCATTTTGTGACCAAGTAACCTGGTAATCCTGATGAATTCAGCCTAAAGTGTACTTAATTCCTTAAGGCTGCAGAATTCGTCAGTGTCACTAGGTCACAAAATGGCCCAACTGGTATTTTGCTACTATATGTACACAAAGGTAAATTTGCGTCGTAAGTAGGCCCCATGGGCCGGTGCAGAGGCGTAACCAGACCTGACCGTCCCGAGCGGAAGACTCAAGAGGTTTCCCGATTCCATTACCGACACGGCATACCGGTGTAAAGAAACTGAGTGTCCCCCATGAGAGAGTGTCCTAGCTACCATAGCAACATGTACGGAATAAACCGTGACCTTGTATACGAGGCCATTTGGGTACAGTGCTGAAACAAACGATGCATACAGCACTCAATGGTGAATACAATAGACAGGTGGGTGGTAGGACACTCAGTCACGCGGACACGGTAGTTTATGACACCGGCCAAAAAAAAATCAGCGGGGAGGGGCGTAGTCGCCCAAAACTTTTTCCTCTTTTTGTTTCTTTGCTCTCTTCTCCTTTCCCCTTAATCTTCTTCCCGCTTTCCATATTTCTCTCTCTTCTTCTTCCCCTTTCTCACCTTCCCTCTTTTCCTCTTTCTCTTTTTTCTTCTTCCTTTTTTTCTTCCCGTTTTTTCCCGTTACGCACGCGCGAAAAGGCACTCCAGACGCCTTCGCCTGCTCTTTTTATTCGAAAAAAAAACCGGGTTGCGCATGCAATGAAACTGCATCTATACCATTAGCTATCCAGTTCGTGTATTAAAAAAATAAAGCAGAAGCGTTTGTACAATTCATCACTTTGTGCGATATAGGTGTGGGTGTGTGTTTGTGTGTCGTGTTTGTTCATGCATAGGGACATCTCAAGAGACAAAATCGATAGTATTTATGACGACATTACATGAGGCAGCAATCTAACTATTGAGCCGTTTTGCACCACTTAACAACACAAATAGTATATCATATCCATTGCAAACACGTGAACCGCGCCGTATTTATGATGTACTCTTCCTGTATGATCAACGTAAGTGGTCGTTCTCTCATGAAGGAATTGTTATTAATCTCCGCAATAATTGTGATAGCAAAAAGCCAATGTATGCATCCACGTGGCACCTTGTCATTCAAAAACATTGCGCTACGTTTTCTTGTCACACAAATGCACTGGCCTGTCACACACTTTAATCATTGATTAACTTTCATTGATAGCGTGGGATGTATTCACAAGGTAAAATCCTCACTGAAATCTCACTTATATTTAATGAGTGTTGCGTTAAAATCAACCACATTATAGAATTGTTGGTTAGTTGTTTCTTTGTCTGATTTAGTTTTTGTTATTAACCAATTTGACGCGTTTGTTATTCTTCAATTGTCCTACCAGAGAGAATAAATTAGGTATAATATGCAGACGCGGTTTTGCTTGTTATTTCAGTTTTGTCGGTATGTTTTCAAAAATATTGCAGAACGGTGTAAGGTCAAAGTCAAATGATAACCAACGTCATTCCGTATTTAAACGTGACCCGTCCCTTTACCTGCTCTGACTGTCAATGATCTAACTTGCACGGATGTTCTTTGCTCCTCTATAGCTTACTAATTGGTTTTCTTTAGCGGCTTCTTTATCACTAATTGATTTTCTTTGGCAACCTCTTTGAGCAGCCTGACATTGTATTCCTTTCCTTTTGTTCGCCACTTCCTCTGTTTACACTTATTGGTGTGTGACCTGTCTTGTGTTGGCATAGGCTGTTTTGCTAACTCTCGTTTTACCGCCTAACCGGTTAGTTAAGTTGTTTCTTTTTCACTTTGTCCACTTCGCGTGTGCGTTAAGTTACCCCGATGCGCTTTAAGCCGATTCTCGCTTTCACGATGTGCTAACGCCTTTACAGCATTTGCGCTGCTTCGCTAATGTTGTTGTAATCAGAGGTTCACGAGATGTTTTACAATACCTTGGCGCACTCGGGGGAGCCTCTCATACATTGGCCTGTGTTAAACTTGTGTAACAGAGTAATTGTCCTTCCGCCATTATCGTGATCGTATCATCTGGCTAGAGTACAGAAGCATTCAGCAAATCGACTGGGAGAACGATAACATGCAGTATATCCGCAAGCCTAAATAAACATTGTTTTATTTGTAAGGAGTAAATAGGGCATTATCCTTATATGTGGAGTAAAATCTTAGTCAAATAAGAGTAAATCTTACTGCACTAAGATTTTACTCAATTAAGGGTAAGCTCCCTATTTACTCCTTATTTATAGAGTGTACCAGTAGGTTGGTTAAGTTTTAAGTTTTTAAATCAACGTGCTTTTGATCATATTGCATTTTATGAGTTAAATTAAAGTAATTAAAAAAGAATAATTGTGATGCTTCGAATAATTGATACCCTATTATCCTACTGAAACAAACATTTTTTAATATTACTTTTTTATCATATAGCTCAGCGGCCATTGTTTTTAATAACACAGTACTCATGTATTACAACTTAGGAGTGTTTGTCAACTAATTCTTCACTGATATTAGATAATCATTCGACAGCGCCTCCCTAGGTCTCCCTGATTTGTTACATACGATGAAGCAGCAAGAACGTATTCCTAAACACACATTAGAAAGTATTGACTTAATTAAATCTTATGCACATTATACTCCTCCATTCACCTAACGTGTTTTCGACCTCCGTGTCGTTAACATATGCACTTTTAGGAAATAAAGAAATATCTGTAGATTTGTGGCTAATTTGTGACCAAATCAATAAAAGCAAACAATTATTTCAATGAACCTTCTAGACACCATTACTCTTTCTATGTGTCATTTGTCATTATTGAGTAGTCAATGACATTTATTGTACCGAAACTACCGATGAACTAAGAAAATACAATTTGTTTATTTTCTTTTTTCGTGAAAGGGGCTTTAAGCGCAGGTGTTTATGTGCGATTTTCATTACAAGTAAAAAATGATGAATTGTTTCATTGAAAACCAAAATGTAAAGAAATAATGATTTTAATAGCTTTTAATACATTTATATATCTATTTGTGTATTTGTCTGTTTGCTATTTATCTACAATCTGTCTAAGTCTGTCTGTCTATCGATTGATCGATCGATCTATCAATCTTCCATCCGAATCAGAACATTGTCAACTGAATGTTTAAGTCCGATTTCTCTTCTTTCCGAATACAGACCACTTCTGCTTTTTCAACACGCTTAAAGGTGCCAATAAAGATTTCACATAACAGGTGTCCCTTAAAATGTGATATTTTGATTTTTGCACTAATGTTGAGTTTTCTATTAATAATATCCCCGTGTAAAAATATTAAGCTGAAAATTATTTCTTTGGTACAAATATTGTGAAATTTCGAAATTATATACTATAGGAGTAAATACTCAATTCAGCCAATGTTTTATATTGAAATTAATCAAATCAAAATCGCCTTTGTTTCACTTTCAAGGCATTTCTGTAGCTAAAGACAAGATAAGAAATCTATTGGGGCCATATTTATATTAAATCACTATATATGACACAATATATGGATGCTCCAAACTCTCTCGTTGCACCTTTAAGGTTTGTTTTTGTAACAGTGAAATGAGGTACTGTTTTAAATTTGTTTGGGTACCTTTAGGCATATTAATTTTAGGCTTACGATTGTATTAAAGCAATAATAGCACATATTTGGAGAGCGCCCCCGATTTTAAACATTTTTTAGATTTTCGCAGAGTTGTGTTAGTAAATGTATAGTAAACTATACCTGTGGACGGTAATGCTCTTAATTGCTGATTTTGTAATTATTGCGGATTTTGTAATTATAATCGGAAAGCAACGATTGTAATATAACGGTGCCGCTGGAAACGCCAAATATTTGTCCGAACATTTAGAAATACCGCATCCTCACGAAAAAGACCTTTACTTAACTTCGTGAAACGAAGGAACAGCTAATGGATGACTGTGGACACCTGCATAACGATATTTCCTTACTATGTCCTGTAGAAGACGTTTCCAGCAGCTATTGAATTATTATTATTGTTAATTTTTTTACGACACATAGCGACTTTCGAGTTTGACCATTCACAGGTATAATTTACTAGCCAATTACCAATGTATCTGGGTTAAAAATCTCAAAATTTAAAAACAAAATTGGGGCACTCTTCAAGAACAAATATGCTATTATTGCTTTAAAATCACACTAAAAATGAATAAGCCGAAAATACCTTTTTATGTAGTAAAAAAAGGTGAGTTAGTTTTCTCATTTTAGATGGAAAATCCAAGTATGCTTCTGGTGTCGACTGAGACAGCGGCAACTAGCAGGCGAGTTCTTTTTTTTAATTTTTTTTCTTTTCTGCTTATTTATTTGAATATTTTCTATAAGAAATCAAGTGCGAATTAAGAGAAATTTGCATCCACAGAAAATCAGGTTTTCTCCTTTCTCGTTTGTTTTCAACTATCTGTAATTTGCTCAATTTTCATAAAACTGATGGAAAAATTCTACCCAGAAAAATCGAAAACAATAACATTCTTTCATACAATAAGTAGCGATCTTCATTTCTTGTAATTCTGTACCAGCAACTTATAAAGAATCATTACCACGGGGTTTCTTACCTTTAAATCCTGCAGCCCGCTAACAATATAAGTATTTGGCACACAACCGCCATACATGCCATATCTTGGTTAAGGTATGTTGAATAAGAAATTGTATAGATTATGAACAAGATAGGTCAAGTAGTATCTAGAATCACCTAATATTTGAATAAAAATTGTATACATTACGAAAAAGTGCACTGAAAGTTTAAAACCATAGAATATCAATTTTGATTGTTATCGGGGCGGTCACTGACCTTAGGAATATTGCCTTTGAAAACAAAGGGCGTGACTGCAGTGTCAAGTTTACACAATAACTATGGGGGGTTAGTCATACAAAATATGAGTTTTCCATTATAACCAGAGGGGTATTGAGTTTAATCACAACATGCACCTGTTTTGGGAAATTTCACCTCAATAAGGTCATGTGATCCCACGAGAATCCTATTCCTAGCACAAAAACCGGACTTTTACACGTTAGCCCACAAAGCGCTAGGATTGTTATCAGGATCATTTTTGTGGTTCTTAAAACTCGGAACAGTTTTTATCCTAAAGTAATGAAATATGTCTAGTACAGTAACGTAGAGGCACATTGCATTGCATTATGGGATTGGTTCAAAACACATGTTTTAAATTCTATACGTATCCTGTTGACAAGGCATCACAGCGTTAACATACAGGTTAGATAGAATTTAAGCTACAAGTTCACATTAAGAAAATGGGATGCCATAAATTTGGCCAAAGTGTTAATAAACTTTTTAATTGGTTGCAATAACTTAATTAGAGTCATGTATTTTAACACCAATTTAGATAAGCGTAGAGATAGATTACTACTATCCATTGTGGATTTTATCTACCACTCATGTTAACACTTTTAAGTGCATAACGTCTTCTGTGCTCCCGGTGGTGCATGAAGACAACTTTCCATGAGTGGTTCGGAAATTAGGGGCGTTAATTTCCATTCCAGCGAAAAGCGGCCATTTTGTTTTTGATTCGTGGGCACTAAAGCATTGAGCCAAAGGTTGTGTTGAGTGAGAATTATGAACAAATTGTTACATAGAACCAAAAAAGGGGGGAGGATTGAATGAACGTTTTAGTTTTCGAACGATAAACTGTGAACACAGAAACATAACATAACTGTGACAAAAGGGATTACAAATTTGATAAATTTTGTTGCTATATTTTTTTTAAATTACATCGAAATAAATAAAGTGACAAAAATCCACAGTTTAATAGTCAGACTAATAAAGTTTGTATAAAGATAATGCCGCGCTCGAGGGTTTTTAAGATAGATTATCAAATTACTACAATTCAATCAACAAAATTTGTAATGTTATTTTACCTTCGGTATTGGTATTCTAACGTAAAGTCTATGTACAAACAAAACATATGGTTCAATATCAAAAAAGATAACAGAAGAGAACCTTACACCACATTTAATAGCGGGCCTTCTTATTTTTAAAGAGATAACAAAGACCATTTTGTTTGAGGAGCGATTTGAACCAGCGATCTTCTTCATTTCTCTGCTAGTGTTTTACCACCTGCGCAATGCAGAGGTCGCCGGATCGAATACCGCATCAGTTATTTTCTTTCATTGTATTTGATTTCCTTGTCAGTTTCCCTGCTATTATGTTTTTTCGGCAAACTTGTAAAGAAATCGGTTATGACTATACAATATTTGGTTAGAGGTAATCATATAGCTGAATATTAAAATGAAACTGCTTGAAACTGCTTGTTATATTAGTTGTAGTGTATATTAGAAAAAAGATAACCTCGGGAATCCGAAAACAATTTCAACATTTTGACACAACTCATTTTTACAACTAGATTTCGCTGTTCTCGGATTTTCCGCGCTCGCTATATTCAAAGAATATAAGATGTGGGCCGCCCCCAGACCTTTGACCCTGGCACGTGACCTTTATCTCATCCACATATAGGGATAGCATGGTGCACCTATGACAAAAGTTGGGTTATTCCAATTGACTTCAAGTTTTCAATTTAGATTTTTAGAGAATTTTACATTTTTAGCCCATTTTTTCAACTGGACCTCACATGACCTTTGACCTTTCAACATGACCTTTGACCTCATCAACATATGACGGATCCCATTGTGCACCTATGACAGAAGTTTGGTTCCAATTGAAGTGAAACTTTTCAATTGAGGTCAATTTAAAAAAAACTTAACAATTTGTGACACCAACATCCACACACACACACACACACACACATCCACACATACACACATACACACGCACAACGGATTGCTAAGTGGTCCGCCAGCTATAGCTGGCGGCCCACAAAAAAATCATCCAAACCCGCAAGATTTCATCATTTTCGGCATTTACTCAACCTGTTACTGTCAACCCTATGAATTCAATTCGTTAATTTTGACCGTCCTGAAACAAGGCTCTAAAAACAGTCTCTCACATTTTGGGTATAAACTTGAGTTATACCAAGTATATTTAGAACAAATCATCATCTTCAAAAGAAAGTCTCCACAAAAAATAATAAAACAAAGACACAAACAAACTACTTTCCCTCAATTTGGTATAACCGTAATTGATTAATGTCAACCTAAAACATAATTCGTTGATTTTTTTTTACATTTTTTTATTATCCTAAGACAAGTCCCTAGAGACAGTTTCCTCTTAAAATAATGATAGTATGAACCTGGATTTATACCGAGAAATCTCTAAGTATTGGTTGCTCAGGGTAACACAAGAGGGCAGTGTATATCACGATAGATGGAAAGTAGCTAAACTGAGAGTTATTAAAGTAAATTTAAAAAAATAGCCAAATATATTATTGTTGCGTTTAAACAAGATGCGCGAAAAAAACAAATCATGGGTCCATACGCATGGTCCACCCACCATATCAGTAACAGGGATATTATACTGCATTGTACTGAGTATCCTCCTTCGTGTGCATATTGGAAACGAGCTTATTGTACAAACTTTAGACAAGCTTTTAATTTTTATATCGATATATATATATATAGAGAGAGAGGTGTGAGACCTATAAAAGTGTACATTTTTAGAAAGTACACAATGCAAGAAATTCAAACATAATGAAAATTGTCGTATGGTCATAGTTTTAAAGAAATTTGGGAAAATGGCGACATTTTGGAACACATGTATTCCTTTATTTTTCAAATAGAACGTGTTAATTAGATGGTTTTTCATGTCCATAGACAAAACTCGGGGTTATCTGATTTGTTTTAATTAATTTTATCTGGATTGAGAAATCTGTAGAAATTAGTATATTGCTTACGTCCCTAGAGGAAAATCACTACCAACCTGACGATCACCGCCAAAAATGGAGGTAGCGTTATTTGTCTTGTTAGATCTAGAACTAATTTCCCCCTAAACGCAAAGCAGGGGTCCGCTCTGTGATTTTGAAAAGTGGCAAAAAATGGCATATAGGGATTTAAGGGACATCAAATAATTGAATATTCATGAGTGCGATGAAACTAGTATTTGCATGAGGTGAAAGATTGAAAGTTCCATTTCAACTTCGTCTCGTTGAAATGGAATATTCCCCTTTCATCGAATGAAAATTGCACTGCACGAATGGAAAAACATTCTAATTCTATATCTAAAATAGATCATTGTAATTTGAATTTGACATTAAAAAGTACTTGCATTATTCTGTTGAGTCCACGTAGACCTACTCTTGCTTCCAACTTCACAAATATACCCAATGTTTACAGCTTTCCTAAGCATAGCCTAGCTCCAAAACGCCGTGTCAATTATGTAGAGCAAATATTCAATATTTATAGTTTAAGCTCCACAACAATGGATTGGCGATATAGTTCATACAGGTGTCCTAAATTGTAGAGTTCCGATAATGGGGGAGTGCCAACTGACTATTGCAAAGCGTTGCAGTTTTTGGTTATGACAATAACCAGAGAATTAAAAAACCACTTACCAATTAGCGTGATCAAGGCGACAACAATTTGGCACCTGATTTGGCTGTTCTATTTCTCAAGTTACATCCTGTGCAGATTTTACAAAATTTCATTGCGGGAAAAAATGATTGCGTAATAGTATTTTTTTATTCAGATCTCTGTTGAGATTGGACGATAGAGAGCGCTGTAACATGCAAAATATGACCTTTGTTGACCTGCATAGAAAGATTCTCGATATATTGATATTGCTGATTTTACAGGATTTGATAGCTCTTGTATGTCTCTACTTAGATTACTTTAGTTTGGCTTTGTTTGAATTTACAACACCACTATATAAACAAAATCAATAATCTATATAGAGAGAATTAGAGTAAAATTGTTACAAACACTACAAAAATACAATCATCCTATACCATCTTTAGACTAAAACGACAAACTTATCGCAAACAGCAAAAATTGCAAGGCCAGAGCCCAGCCACATATGCAAGCTTATTTCCAATGGGGTCCCATAACAACAAAATATGACAAGACGAGTGTTTACTTATATCGGTTGTTAAAATTGTGTCGCCAATGGTTAAAAATTGTTTTAAAAAATAAAAGAGACAAATGGCATAGGGTCACGCAGCTGCGATGTTTCTCCATTGTATGCTGCACACAGAGCCCACATAACCGACTACTTGATTCAAAAGACCTATATTGGTCCGTTTGGAATGATCGTTGCAGTAAATTAATGGTAATAGAGTAAGCTTACCGTTGCAAAATGGTGGTCACAATCAGGCTTCCATTATTTACTCACTTTGTACATTACGGCTTTTAATAAAACATAATGTTTAAGCAGGATCTATACATTTCTTAAAACTCAACAAATATCGTTAATATAGAGTAGAGGTTGAATCCGGATGAGTCCGTATTATAGACCTTGTAACTACATTATTCTGTGGAAAGATAAACTACCGGGTACTATCAGCTAAAGCTACCAACTTGATAACATCTTGCGAACTTCTCTGGGTTTCACCCCCCCCCCCCATTCCACGACGTCTTAAAACTGAGTCTTTGACAAAAACTATATCCTAAGCACATGTTTCCATATTATTCACGAAACTGTGTCATTTGTGCCGAATTAAAGGTGCAACGAGAGATTTGAAATTACAGGTGTCCCCAAAAATGTGAAAATTCTGATTTTTTGTGTAAAGTTCTTTATCAAAAGTATTCCTATCTGAAAGCATTAAGCTGAGAACTGTTTCTTTGGTACAAAAATTGTGAAATTTCTAATTTCCTATAGGGGTAAGTACGAAATTCAGCCTATGTTTTCTATTGAAATATAAGCATATACAACTCACATTTTACTTTCATTTTAAGGTATTTTTGTAGCGAATAAAAGGTAGGGATTCTATTGAGTGCCTAATCTATATGAAATCACTACATATCACAGAAAATATTTCTACAATTTGATTGATTACAAATAATTTTACTAGATAGAACATTCAATATATCAGTTTTCTGCTTGTATAATGAATCCATTGATTACAAAACAAATTTTACTTGATACATGCTGATCAGTTTCTATTCCTATAGTTTACCGGTTGATTACAAACATGTGACATGATGATGGAAGATTAATAATCATTTATGTATTTCTCTAATTCACCCGTTGCATATTTTTACTGGATTGAACATTAAATATCAGTTATCTATTTCTATAATTCATCTATTAGTTGCAAACAGATATGAATGGATTGAGATAATACCAAAACTGTCACTATACAAAAGTTGTTTGCACCTACATTGAGGTTAGAATGACTTTAAGAAGTTGAAAGTTCTGTCGTTAATGTGTTTTCCTTTCGATATCTTCGTCACTTGACATTCTTTTTTCAAACTAACCAGGCTGTATCCTATTTTGAAATTGAGCCCACGGTTCACCTTAATTTGGAGGGCTGGGAGGCTGGGTTTACCGTCTGTAAATATAATTAGACTTAATTAGGAGGATACTTGATATATTAGGGAAAGTGAAATTAGTTTGTGTACAATTTTGGAACTATACACGGGCAAATAGAGTTGGGTAAAATGACGCATTTTCCCTTAAATACCGTGAAAGCGACGGCGTTAGAATATACATCCAAATGGAGTAAGGAAGACGTCATCTTTTGGGAACTCACTTTTTCCCTTAAAGTAATAAAGCCACGGACGCAGGGGTAACATCATGCGTCTTTCTGGTAATGTGTGCATAAAACAACCGTTCTATTCACATATCATGATGCTCTCATGATTGTATAATATAATTTGTGCCTTTGAAAATAGTATCACAGACTACACATTTGGGAGTTCTGTTGTTGGTATATTTACTGTAAGTGATGAAATCTTGCATAGAGGTCATATTAATACGAAATACTCAGAATCTATTGCGGGATAACACCCTAGAACAGTGCTGTAGTGAGATATTACATGCAGACAATTGGTTGAGTAAAATGCTATTCACGCCATGCGTTTGAGAGAAGTTCTATAACACAATACGATGGAATGTTTCTTGTCACATAAACTTTGTCAATATTCGTCTGGGACATAGAAAGTATGAAATTTTGATAAACTTTAATAATTTTAAAGAAAACCAGATCAAAATCACGACATTTTACCGTTTTCGGTATTACTCGTAATTTGTATGCTAAAAGACACACATTTTCAATTATTTTTTATCATCCTGATACAAATATCTAGATACGGTTTTCTTATCTCTAAATATTTGATCTGAATCTGGATTTACACTAAGAAATCTGTAAGTACTAGTGGTTCAAGATACCTTGGGTACTAATACTTACAGATATCCAGGTGTAAATCTGCAGTGCTAGTGGCTCAAGGTACTTTAGGGTACTAATACATATAGATTTCTTGGTGTAAATCCGTAAGTGCTAATGGCTCAAGGTAATTTGTGATACCAATGCTTACAGATTTCTTGGTCTAAATCACAATGTATTTTGGGGTACAAATAATACTTACAGATTTCTGGTGTAAATCTGTAAGTACTAGTGGCTCGAGGAACCTTGAGATAACAAGACTTTCAGATTCTTAGGGTATATCTGTAAGTACTAGTTGCTCAAGGTACCTTATAGTACAAATACTTAAAGATTTCTTGTTGTAAATCTGTAAGTATTGGTTGCTCAAGGTACTTTGGGGTACCAATGCTTACAGACTTGTGTGAATCTATAAATATTTGTGGCTCAAGGTACTTTAGGGTAATACTTGCAGATTTCTTGTAAATCTATATAGGTACCTTGAGGTACTAATACTTCCAGACTTCTTGATGTAAATATGTAAGCACTTGTGAATCAAGGTACTTTGGGGGTGCCAATAATTACATACTTGTGTAAATCTTTAAAGGCTGACTCAGAGATTTCGAAATATGTATAGTGATTAAAAATAGTCATCTAGAACTAAAGATAGTTACCTAAAATGCTTAATTCCAAAGTTTGATATAAATCGGATTTTACGTTTTCATGCAGTAAACATTTATGCACAGTATCACATTGCCATAGGATACCGTGCAAGTGCACAAAATTTCCGGATCCGGAATTTTATAACAAAGTTGTGATTTTCTTATGAAGGAGTTTGATTTGAGCTTGGTTATTTCACACAATGATTAGTATGTGGACAAGCATTATGTACATGCAAAAAAGCGATTTGATTGAAAAATGAGTGCGCCCTCATCGGGAAATCTCTGAGTCAGCCTTTAAGTACCAGTGGCTCGAGGTACTTTGAAGTACCAAATACTTACAGATTTCCTGGTATAAATGTGTACGTACAAGAGGCTCAAGGTACTTTAGGGTACTAATAATTGCAGAGTTCTTGATGTAAATCTGAATAAAAATACTTGTGTCTCAAGGTGCTTTGGGGTACCAATAATTACAGATTTCTTGGTGTAAACCTGTAAGTACCAGTGGCTCAATGTACCTTGAGGTACTAATACTTACATATTTCTTGGTGTAAATCTGCAAGTACAAGTGGCTCAATGTACTTTAGGGTACTAATACTTACATATTTCTTTGTATAAATCTGTAAGTACTTGGGGCTCAAGGTTCTTTGAGATACCAATACTTAGACTTATGTAAGTCTGAAAGTACTAGTGGCTCGAGATACTTTGGAGTACCAATACTTGCAGATTTCATAAAATTATTAAAGACACAGATTAAGAATATCAAAAATGAAAGAATCAAAAGAATACAAAGTTGCGAGTGATAGATGCCAAAATGGTAGAATGAAATGCCCTTTTGAGTATTTTCTCGAAAATTTTAATAATGTTCAACATATTGCAACAGCTTTTGATTCCCTGGGATCATTTTCTTTTTCATTTCTTTCATATGTCCAAGAAAATAAGGGTAATATATAATGAAGACATGAGGGGAATATATTTTTCCCTGTGTGTTTCCCTTTAAATTAAAGGGACATTTCTTGATCCACAAGCTCGTCCTTCAACTTACCCCAAACAAGTTGAGATTAAGTATCACATGAACCGTTGGCCTAAGCATAGTATGTGTGCCTAATCCAACGTCCAGATTCGATCTACCCGAGAAGAAATTCGCGATTATGTATTTTCTGTCAGCAAACGCACAGAAATCGAACACAGTGGCCTATGGAGAACTGTGATTTGAAAATTTACTATAACATCAAAACGTGCAATCAAAATCATCTGAAATTTTGGAAATAATCAATTCTCGAGGGTATCTAATAAATCATAAACAAAAAGAGAAGGTGCTGGGCTTACGAAACCCACCTTTAATAAAGCCTTTTACACATCCAAAAAAATACTAGCTCTTTCTTGAGGAACAAAATATGCCTCTCTTCATCAGAGTTAGCAAACCGCACAGTTTATCAAATCATTTTTCTTGTTTAAAAAAATCTGGTGACATTTTTATCATTCATGTTTTTGACATCCAAATCAATAACGATGTTCAGATTATTACCGTCCATCACATTTGTCTATAAATCCATCACATTTGTCTATAAATTAAGATTACATTGTACCGTTGTTTCTTTGATGGGTTCCGCGTACTTATTTTGACGTAACGGCAATATATTACCGGTTAACCATTCTCAGCATTTAAAGGCTTAATGTGAGAACATGACATAAGCACTGTGTCCGCATGTGAATTGTTCCAGTATCTTCGAGAAAACCTTATTTCCAAAATTCAGTTGAATAATGGCGTGTTGAGATGTTATGAGAAGATGTTCGTATCACTGTGCCCCATAGCCCACTGTGTTGTAACTTCTGTCCGTTTACGGATAGAAAATACAAAATTACGAATTTCTTCCAGAGTACATCGAATTGCGCGTAAGATTAAGTACACGGGTCAACGGTTCAGATGATATAACAATTTCTACTTTGTTGAGCTAAGTCGTTGAGACGAGGCTATGGAGCACGAATTTTCCCATAAAATGATATGTTATATGTTGTAGCTAACATAGAAAGTAAACAAATAGCATAAAGTGCCTGTTTCACTTAATCAGTTATAATAGAATTATTTTAATACTTTCTACTCTTGATTTAACGTTTTGAGATACAACCAACTCATATTGTTTACTTCTATTTTGCAAGAGAATTCATCAACCCGCCTAAGAATGTATAGAGGTTATTAGCTGAATATTTTAGCTTCGAGTGCAAATTATGGGGGAAAAATCAAAGCACGCGCGCTCAGTTTGACGACGAATGGCACAGGCTCAGCACTGAAAATATTAGTTGTCAAGAAAGGGATCTTATTTGACAAATTAAAAATTAGTCATGCACACTGATATTTTGATCATTCAAGGAAATCAACTGGAAAATGCTGTTATAATGGTTCATTCCGGTTTTGAACAGGTCTGTATTATTCTAAACAACAAAGCACGGTTAGGCCACCATGACCCAACGGTCGGGGGGGGGGGGGGTTTGAAGCAAATCCTTATTATCCAATCAATAATGAAGTCTCACTTTAACTCCATTCTGCAAACATACCTGGCAGAAGGGTGTTGTCTGTGATACTTATTCTTTAAGAATGAAGCTCATACACACGATGCATGTGCCGTAAAAAGTATACCTCCTTTTTGGAGAGTGCAGTTCGTAAATTTAGTTGAAAAATCACTTCAAAAGAGTGAAATTTCACTCGGTAAGTATCACTCATAGATACCTAGATTTCCTGTGAAAGAGACTACCAACACATCAAGAGTGAATCGTCGCGGGAAAATCAGCAATGGAGTTCACATGTGATTTAGACATCTGCCATGGATATCGAAAGCCAACGAATCTATCTTGGATTCAAATGTCTTACATAAATTGCATCATAAAAAAGTATCACTCTTATTAAAGCAGGCAATCCTTCAATCCTTCCTGAGTTAAATTTCAATCTTTTTGAGTGATTTTGAAGTTAACTCTTATTTCTCTTAAATTTAAAATAATACTAAGGTGCGAGCGCTACGTAGTGACAAACCAGATGACTGTTCATTACGAACGAAACACAGATTCAATGATGGATTCAATTGTATTTAAAAATGTAGGAAAAATCAAATATGAATCAAAAGCCTTTCTTGTATTCTTGCATGAGCTGTTTAAAAGTATAAAGCAATTTTGTTAATGATTCATGTATCTTTGTAAAATAAAGACTAGTTTAAAGACGGAATTACGCTATTGATATGGTAATGAACAAGATTACGAACGGTGGTTATTAATATGCATAGGAACTCTGCTACTGTAGCAAAATCACTTAATTATTTATCCAAACATTAAGGCATCCTAAATGGTGTTTTGATGGCTAGTACCAAAAGCATTTTTGATAGTATCGATCATAAAAATCACTCTATAAACAAGATCATTAATGATTTCAAGGTGTTATACTTGACGAGTTTAAAATCAGTTTCAAAACAGAAAACAATCCGTCTATTTGCAACGATATAATTGTATACGGTGTCCACATCACAGGAATCTATACAGTCTGTCTCAAAAAATGGTACAATCAAAACCGATTTATTTCAATATTATATCGCAACATAAGTAAGCCATTCTCACTCATGGCCTCCGTCAGTCGCAAGCGACTATGGATAAAGCGCCCACTTTGAGTCACAGGTTAGGTGAACAGCGACGTCTGTGGCTGAAGAGGCCAATCCTAGAGTGGCAGTCTCTGCCTCAGGTGCTACATATATGGGATGTCACAGCTTGACTATCCAAGGATCTGTGCAGCTTTCTTTTAGCTCGCTGCTTCTCAAACTGGCTGATGATCTGTTGTTCTCCAAGCCCAAGGTGTTGCTTCACTGTTCTCCACCAGAGGTGACGATTGTCAGCCAGTTTCTCCCAGCACCCAATGTCGATGTTCAGGGTACACATATCACGCTTACAGATATCCTTGTAGCGGAGCATGGGTCGACCAACTTACCTCTTGCCAGATGTAAGCTCAGCATACATGATATCTTTCGGTAGACGGCCATCCTCCATTCGACGGACATGGCCCAGCCATCGGAGTCTGCGTTGTCTAAGAAATGTATAGATGGTGGGGAGTCCAATTCGAGTCAGGAGCTCTGAATTTGGCACCATGTCCTTCCAAGTGACACCCAGAATGCGTCTAATACAGCGCAGATGGAAGCTGTTGAGTTTCTTCTCATGCCTAGAGTATGTAGTCCATGTCTCACTACCATACAGTAAGCCATTCTGTATATCACATTAAAGGGAAAAGACCAGGCGTTCCAGTATTTTTTGTTTCATCTCATTTGCTTGTTTCAATCGAGAGATAACTTCAGTTTACTGCGGAACACAAAAATCGAGTTTGTGCCACTTTCTGGTTGAGTAAAAACGATGAAAGAATTAGTTCATCATAAGTTATTCACATTTGAACGGATATGAAATTCTTTAAAAAGGGATTAACTTCATAAAGAAACTCTAAAAGATACGAAAACAGTTACGTAATCATGAAAGTTATGATCAGTAAGTTCTGGCTTTAAGATAAAGTGAATAACATTCGACATGCTGTTATTTGTTAGAAGAGAACCATGAGCATGAGCATGAGAGTTTTTATGGTCTTGAAGTATCATGAAGCGCAAATTCCTACCAACACCTTGATACTTTGCTTCCAAATTTTTATTGACTTCAACAGTTAGTAAATGCACGAAGATAGTGCAATATTTTTAAACCATTTCTTTGGAATTGGAGTGTTTATTTTGGTTGCAATTACATTCCTTCTGGCATGAATTTAAGATACAGACAAATTGTTTGGTAATAAATTTCAAAAGCTCCATTTCATTGACATGCAATAAATATTTGTATTGTTTATTATTTATGAAAAGAAGATATTTATCATTGAACTGATTATGTTGACTATTAAAACTTGTGTCAATAAAACTAGACTTCCTATGTTTACTGTAATCTGTTTTGTTTCTTTTGTCAAGTTGCAATCTTTTGTGAGCTTCAAGACAGCATGGCATAACTGTGCGAAACAACTCTGCCCATGCATAAAAGTGGCACAAAATGGATTTGGTGTATCGCACTAAATTGATTATATCTCTGGATTGACAAAAGCAAATGAGATGAAACAATACCACTGGAAAGCATGGTCTTTGTTCTTTAATATTATGTCAAGTAAGAATGACTTATTTTGAAATTTCATATTTAACCAATTTTTTTTCTGATTGTGCCACTTTTTGAGACAGGCTGTAGTAGTAAGGCTCTAATAAAAAAAAAACTTACAAGTAAAGACATCAATGTTTTTGAATGATGCATCTCTAGATCGAGCGAGTAAATAAAACAATTTTTTAAATAATTATCAGTGAAAATCTTAATATCACACTAAAATAATTTCAAGGTATTGTGGTATTTTTAACAAGTTGGGACACTATATTGCCGAAAAAGATAATTTTCACACTATATTGTACGCTAATTATGCCTATATTAATTACAGTATATTTTTCTTGGTTTTGTGTTGGAACAATTATGTACAATTTAAACTAAAATCTAAAACACTAAAAATCTTAAACTAAAAAATAGGCTGTTAGATCGATACTAAATAGTTATAATGAAAGTTCCTCAACCACTATTGATTCGTCATAATGATTCCTATAAATTTAGAAGTATAAACATTACATAAATGAATTATAAGCTATGCCGATAAACATGAATCATCACACAGAATGTCAATAATTACAAACTCGCACGGAATAAGTTATTTGTGCACATTAGCATTTGAATCAAGGCCATAACAAGTGTGAGCTTAATTTCGTATCAAACGAACGCTGGAAATAAATAGGCTAATGAAATGTTCAAATTTTAGACGATTAAACGGGGATGAACCCGATTTAATTATGTTTTCATCTTGATTTAAAGATCTTGCCCAACATCTCTAAAGTGTCTGTTCCGCGCCCTATATTTTCAATCTGTTTTGATGCGAGAGCTAAAAACGTGATTTGTAAGTCCCAAAGAGAACTAGAAACTAAAATATTGGTCCGACCAAAATGGGACACATTTTTGCCTCAAAAAACATTTTAATCGCCTAAGATTTGGTCAGGTAAATGAGTAAAAAGTGCTTTCTGCAGATACCAAAATTTAGACAACCCCCACTTCCGGGAATATATATATATCTATACATATTTTTTTTATATATGTATTCCTCCAATGCAACTTGACTATGTAGTTATAACTATGCTGGAGACACCTCCTAAAAACAACTGGTTAACAATTCCTGCTATACATGTAGAGTATTCTACACAACATCGGCTACAATTGATTTTCAAATATTTTAACCAGCAGTTGGTTAACCAACAAATATATTGCAACAAACAGTTATAAAATGTACTGTTTAGTTTCAACTAATTTGATTGGAAGTACCGTTTTGAACAACTGTTTTTTAACCAGTGAACACGGGGGGGGGGGTGAACATCACAACTGTGGGTTACCAATATTTAACCAATAGTTTGATTATACATTAACCAACTGTTGGTTAAATATTTGAAAATCAAACTAAATGTAACCAACACTATAAGTAGTAACCGGGATATTGGTTTGAAATATTGGAGGGTTTTTCTCTTGACAAAGGAGCTTTTGCTGGCATCCCAGAATGATCAGACTCAATGTCTTATGCTGCGACATTTGTCTAAGTGGCCGAATGGACCTATGAACTAAGTTGAAGATATCAGAAAGAACCTTGGAAACGCACATTGCATACTACCAATCACGGGGGACTGAGCATTGTTCCGCTTTGACCATGTCGTCGGGAGCATGCACTCTCTCGCCAAATCCGGATTAAGCGATATCGCGATCAAGCTGATAAGCATTATATGCTCCATCCACGTGCAAGATACGATGCAATATGTTATGTTTCGTAACGGACTGTAGTACGATGAGACTTGTCTAACATGTCTAAGGTCAGTATCTCCAGTCTCTTTCAGGTGTATCTGTTGATACAACGCGGGAATTCTAGAACGCTCGTGGTGTTGTAAAACTTCCACCATTTCACGCATTTAAAGTCTGACTCAGAGATTTCGAATATTATTTTTTTGTGTAAAAATGAAAAATAGTCAACTAGAACTAAAGATAGTAACCTAAAATGCACAATTCCGAAATTTGAGATGAATCGGATTTTTCGTTTTGATGCAGTAAACATTTGTGTGTAGTCTTATGTCCCATAGGATACTGTGTATAACAAAAATTCCCGATCCGGAATTTTATAACAAAGTTGTGATTTTCTATATGAAGGAATTGATTTAAGCTTAGCAATTTCACACAGTGATTAGTATATGGACAAGCATTATGTACATGCAAAAAACACGATTTTTTTGGAAATTGAGGGCGCCCTCCCCAGGAAATCTCTGAGTCGGCCTTTAATAGTTCTCTATGGGTTCATTATGTTCAGGACTGTTGGGGATTGTAGCGCAGTGTGATGGTACGATCGGTGTTGTGTGAGTTTAAAGGAGACACTTGCAAATTGTCACTCATTTGTCGTAAAGATTCATAGTATTGAATCATTTTGACTTGTTTTTACTTGATAAATTGTGAAAAAACACGCATAGAGTCCAAAGCTACTTCTTTATTTTCGTGTAAACAATTAATTTTGTTTGATTGAAAAAAAATTGACGGAATATGAACAATCCGTTGTTGGGATATTATGTTCTTTTAACCCTTTTAACACTAGTGGTATAACCAGGCGGGTGACACTGTGTACAAATGCCCATAGACGATTTCGATATCGATGGTGATAGCGCCACCATTTTAGATAAGCTACCTAATTAGCTAATAATTTATGCAGCATGACGTAATAATTTATGCAGCATGACGTAACCGGGGATGACGTAGCGGACGACTGGCGAACTATAAGCTACAGATTCATGCAGGTTTCATGCAGTTTGCCTCCATTCTCTTGATCGAGTGTCCTATCCCGATTTATTTAGGATCCCCGGTATAACACATAAGTCAATTAGACTATGCTTGTTTGTACTTATTTGAATGCATGTTTCCTACTGAAATCAAATATGGTCATGAAAATGCATAATTTTGAATTTTTGGGAACAAAAATGATCTCGGAACGACCATAGTCGCCATCATGGCTCAAAAGGGCTAGGGCTGGCTTCAAAACTCAACCACCGTCGCCGGTTAGAACCAGTTCCTTCCGGTAACAACCAGTTTCTATTGTTCTAAACACTATTGAACGGCCGTGTACAGCCAGTTAGCCGGCGACTAAGTTATGAAGCCATCCCTTAAGAATCTTCATTTTGTTTATATTTTATAGATGTTCTCAAAAAGCCGAAACCAAGTGTTTCAGTTGATTCTAACCAGGCGGATGAAAACTGTGTACAAATACCCGTAAACGATTTTGAGATTTCTGGAAGGCACAAAGTTCTGCGGTATGACGTAGATGATCAAGGATGACGTAGTCTAGTTCAAGGTCTTACCACGTACGACCGGTGATCTGTAAGTCGCATGGCAAATTTATTTAGGATCCCTGTTCTAAAGGCTCGTCATTTGTTTTTGTTTTGTTTTCTTTTAATTTATGGGAAGATGGAAGCAACGTGGATGGAAAGCAGGTTTTGTAATAGTTTGCAAAATTATGTAGAATGATAGGGTTGATCACACATACTTTGACAACCGACTCAAACAGTACAGAGAGTACAGTTTTGGTAGGTAGTGGAGACCATGAATGACGAATTGCCTTTTTAATGCAACTACCAAAGAAATATTGTAAACAAAAATCGTTGACTTCCTTTTGTGTTATTCAGCACAATCAATTCTCGGAGAAATTAGAAAAGATGTGCTTTGGGCAAACTGCAGAAAATACATCTTGCAGTTACTGACCATTTTCCCTATTCACTGTGCACACAGTGCATTCAATAGGCCTATGACCCTGTCATGCGTACTCTGTGCTTAACGCATAGGACATGAGAAAACTCACGTCGTTGCGAGAAAAGTGCTCAAGGGATTTTCTTGGTAGAAGCTCTAATTGTAGAATATATTATCATCAATAACATATGTGAATTTTATTGTGATAGAACATTCAGAAAAATCCGAAAATGGTTAATATATAAAGAGCGGTATTTTGGTAGGGTACAATGCTAACTCTATGGCAAAAAACACCAGTGAATGCTGGGCAGATTCAAGAGGGCGCCATGGACAAACGGTTAGACCTATACTCTTCGTAGAAGCTGACAACCAAGATAATCTTATTTTCTATAAGGTGGTGTAATTTGGTTAACATACGGTACAGAAAAAGGTCCGAAACGACCATTTCTAACAAGGCTTCCAACATGGGTAAAAACAGGTCTACTCGCCAATATTCATCCACACAGTGTGTGGGTAATCGCTCATCCATAGCATGTCATTGATCAGTGATTGGATGGTGCCCTGTGAAGTGGGAATCATTTACATAAGATCAAACTTATGAATGGATTCATGTCACAATGATTTGGTTCGGTGGGCAAAAGGTCGAGGCCCGTTTACAGTGGACACTAACTGCACTATGACAAAACACTGTTCGTACTTTAAGTGACAGATGGAGATTTTTTTGAGAATTTCTCATGAATTGCACTTGATCGCTTGTAGACAGCTACCGAGAACGGGCAAATAAGGAAAAAAGAAAACTGCATATCGTAATCGTCCCTAGAGAAAACTATGCTTTGATTTTCTGTTGTGCACGACAGAAAATACTCAATCATCTTATTACATAAAGACGGCGTATTCGGCTTGTTCACGTCACGTGTGATCTGATACATTGGTAAGCATTCCAAATATGTAAAACGGGTTCGAAAAAAATTGGGGGCGCTGGCGCTGCTTTCTGGAAATGTCCTACTCTTCTATATACCTCTGTGCTAATGACATCTTGCGAGTTATGAATAGTTTCCATATAAGGGAGGATCTTTTAAGAAAAGGACACAAATAGCATGACGTAGGCTGGACTTATTGCAAAACATGCTTTGGTGGAGGTTTTCGTGCAAAGCTCCAGACGCTGAGAGAAATCCCAACTGTTAAAATGCATTCCGAGCCATTTTGGCTGTACTATTTTTTCACCTTTGTGGTTTGCATGGATGCCGCCATATTTGATTGAGTATTGTCTTCCCAGCATGCACCGCGTGCTGATTCGCCGATTCCCGGAGACCAGGAATCTTTACGCAATGCAGAAACAATCGCGAACCGCGAATTTTCTCGAGCGAGATAATCGGATTAGAATACCTCGGAAGGGCCACATGAGAGAATATGAATAACAATTGCAATTATAGGGCGGCCGGTGGATTGGTCAAAAGCAAATCGTTGTGGTTCCTTCTTATCTCTTTCTTATGATGCATGCCATATAACTGAGCAACAGTAAAGGGAATTTATCTGACTTCATGTATTGATATATCGAACTAACATTTGTACCTTCTTTGAATGATTTTTTACATAATGATACTTCTTAAAGATAGAAAAAACAATAGAATGCTATAGCTTGTAGGAGGCCGATAAACTCTAATTTTAACATGTATAAAAGCGCGCGGCCTCCCAGAAGAGGCCGTATGGGATTTTCAGGATCCGGCTTTCACGTTAAGATTTAACATTACTAATACAGTGGGTACTGCACAACCACATTTAATCAAGGTCTTTTTCAAACAAGAGGAAGTTTGACAGACTCAATGTAAGATTTTAAAAACTTTCTACAACCTATAAATTGCTTATAGTTTTATGTTAATCGTTATGGAAAGTCTACCCAGAATGTTAAATTCAGAAGTCTTGCTCATTTGCTTATTAACATGTTCAAGGGAAAGCTTGATACTAGTCGCATGAGAATACAGAGACTTTTTATCGCAGTACTGTTGTATGTAAAACGCATTTAGTGATGTAGAACCTTAAATGGGTTGTCCCTATGCATCAACCACAGATATGATGATCTTTTTCTTTGTTCGTGCCTTGAAACTTTTCACTCAGTGCATAATTCAAATGAATGTTGCTACAATTTGCGCATATTTGCTCTATCCGTTTTAGAGACTCTATGTTAGTAGTCAATAAAGATTTACTAGTATCGCTTGAGCTATGAACTCTTGCCATTAAGTATTGAAAGTAGTGCGCCAAGATTACAACATCCAAGGACAATACACAGACAGTTAAAATATTGTGTAATTTATGTAATGTGTATTTATGAGGAGTTAATCACGTTAGACTAAGAAACTCAACACTAGTCGTAAATACGAAGATTGTGTAAGGGTTTGACCGAATGGCCATCGCTTCTTACTAGATATCAAATTTCGCCCATTTTAATGTACCGTTTTCCATAGTAAAAACACTCTTCAATATCGTATTTGCCTTTCTACAACGGTCAGTTACCCGCCACTAAATAACATATAAAGACTTAATGCTATTTTGATATGGATTAAAATTGATGCCTTTTTGGCGCATTGTCTGCGCGCCTCTCGTTGACCTTCCAACAGGCCTGGAAATTTCACCCATACAAATGTGCATTAAAATCTTCCGCCATATTTCTCTGAGAACTACAAACATATAGAGATAAAAGAATGGTCTTGCTTGTACGGTGTTTTGTCCCCCCTTCTCTGGTATATGATGTATGTATTCTGGAGGTCCGCTGTAAGTTTTTCCAATCTGTAAGAGCTATCAGTTTTGTTCTCTACTAAGTACATGTACAAAACAGTCATGCACATGACTGTAATGTACATTTACATGACTGTATTGTACATGTATATGTTCTCTACAATGTATCTCTGCAATGAACATTTGCATTACATTCATGTATAATTGTACATGTACATTGTACTCAGCAATGTACATAAATATGACTGCAGCAGTGTGCATGTATTTCTCTACAAAGTATCTCTACAGTGAACGTTTACATTACATTCATACATGTACATTGTACTCAGCAAAGCACATGTAATGTATATTGTAGGCAATTGATGATCAACAATCTTAATTGTCGCTTTTCCTTCCTGTTGTATTGTTCACTCAGGCATCATTAAAGATCAGTTTCGTTTCAGAAAGAACCAATATACAAAAAAAAAATATCATATTGTAGTCAGTACTTAACAAGTACATTATACAAACCAGTCATTTGATGTGCAGGAGATAGCGCTAGGGATATTTTTACGTTCAAGAGTATACGTAGACTCGCTTTCTTTCTGATGAACCTTTGCTAAAGAGACACATCGACTCCGGACATTTAAGGTCAACGTTACCATATTCATTTATTCACACCTGGCTGAGTGTTCATCAAAAAACATTGAAATGGTTAGGTATTCACTTCTTTGCAATCAATTAAGATTATCTATGGGTATGCTAATTAACAGGTGTTGCTGGCCACGCGCGGCTACGACATACCGCACCACCTTCTTCTTAAACTGGATTTGCTAGTCTTTCTATCTTTCTCAATCTATTCTCTTTATTGCCTTTCTTCGTTATTTTGTGAAAGCAAAAACGTCTTGATAGTAGGGGTTCTACCTATTAGGGAAATAGGCATACGCCATTTTGTTTCTCCTTTTTTTCTCGTAATGCAAAATCTTGTGAGAATTTCAACAAAGTATATCTTGCATGTGAAATTTCCAGACTGCCATGCCAACATTGAACGATGCCAGCTGTCAACATTTAAAGATGTGAATTGGCAACATTTAAATATTTTAAACTGCCGATTGACAACATTCAGAGCTAGCGATTGGCAACATTAAGAGCTGCTAATTGGCAACAGTGTCCAATAAGTAGTCATTACGAATATTACATTTCAGAACATCTTCATAGAAATGCATTTCCAGTAAACCAAGCAGTCTCCGGCGACATTGTCAAAACGGATATTGAACAATCTTTTTCAAAAATTCATTTGGTCATATCGTTGTTGGTCTAAGCCCTTAAATACTCACTACTTGATGCGCCAATAAGATCTCGTAAAATAAAACAAGAATTTCACAATTATTTAAGAACGCCAAGCACTAAAATCAATTAAAATACAAAATTGCCTATGGACTAGTGATGAAGTGTCCCACCTATTGTGTTCTCCATTGTGTAATGAATGCATCACCTATTTCATCGCCAATATCCAGTAGCATCGTCTACAAATTTAAACGCGATTTTAAATCCGCTAAATTTACATTGGGATAAAGGGTTAATAGTTTAGTCGTTTGAATCTCTGTTTGCTTGAGTGCACGCTGTCCTTGGATCCTTTGCTCCAGATTTTACTTCTGTTTGTCTTTCCTGCCTTTCCTCTTCCCATCTTCCTCCATGTTTTTCTTTGCTTAACTTTTTTTTTTTTTTTTTTTTTACATCTTCATAGAAATGCATTTCCAGTAAACCAAGCAGTCTCCGGCGACATTGTCAAAACGGATATTGAACAATCTTTTTCAAAAATTCATTTGGTCATATCGTGGTTGGTCTAAGCCCTTAAATACTCACTACTTGATGCGCCAATAAGATCTCGTAAAATAAAACAAGAATTTCACAATTATTTAAGAACGCCAAGCACTAAAATCAATTCAAATACAAAATTGCCTATGGACTAGTGATGAAGTGTCCCACCTATTGTGTTCTCCATTGTGTAATGAATGCATCACCTATTTCATCGCCAATATCCAGTAGCATCGTCTACAAGGTCACGATTTATTTCGTGCATGTTGTTATGGTAGCTAAGACACCCTCTCATGGAGGACTCACAAGTTTCTTACACCGGGTAATTTTGGCATGTATTCCGGAAAGGTATTTAGCGCGATTTTATGCTAAACAACGTTTGTCTTTGAAATGACGAATTGTTTTATTAAACGCAATTCTGGAAAATTTAAACGCGATTTTAAATCCGCTAAATTTACATTGGGATAAAGGGTTAATAGTTTAGTCGTTTGAATCTCTGTTTGCTTGAGTGCACGCTGTCCTTGGATCCTTTGCTCCAGATTTTACTTCTGTTTGTCTTTCCTGCCTTTCCTCTTCCCATCTTCCTCCATGTTTTTCTTTGCTTAACTTTTGTTGTCTCTCATATTTAACTCGCTGCATGACAGGAGTAGGCCTATTTCCCGTCCGCTCAGTTGAAGTCCTATTATAATATTTCAACTGACCAGAGCAGGTTGTGAAATACTGAAGTTTACGTGATCTAACCTTTGAATACTCTGAATTCACACATGTAATTCGCGTTCTGTAACGCATTAAACGCTACGGTAAGCGTTAAATGTCTTTTGGGTAGTCAACCATTAAAATACAATTGGCCATTTTGCGCACAGGTTAACGACTTTGAATAAGGTCGATAATATTCGTGTTTAAAGCCTCTGCTTTACTAAACTGGCTATTCCAAATGTACTTTACATTAAAGCTATTTATGTAACGGCAATTTTAAACTAAAGGAGGAACACAACTCTTTGTACTCTCTATGTAAAAATGGTGTCAACATGATAGGCCAGATCAACTTTTAAGTTCGTTCATGAAACAGGTGAATCGGGCCACATAATTATTTTCAGTCTCCTCTCCCAACTAATGATGTCCAAAACTTTTCCTCTGGTTACATGATTGGTGGAATCTACTAGAGTATTATATTACACATATTTGGGTGTTATTTCAATTAATCACATCATGGTATTTAAATAACACCAGAGTTAACCGATTTAATAGTATTTGCCACGAAAATATCCGGGAAATCTTTTTAAATACTTGTAGCGTAATTTACACCCTGGTTTATTCATTGATATCTGCCAGAAAGACAATCATTTAAATAACTTGAACACGCGCATGCTCACTGCATATTGTAGACGTTTTCAATATGGCGCGGACTCGCTCTACTTAAGTGTTATTAAATACAGCAAATATGACAGATGAAGTTTACATCCTGGTTTAAAGTGTAACCATTGTGTTTACTTCCTTCTCCGCGTAACACTTTTACGCTTCATCGGTGTTTGGCTTTGGTCCCAATGGCCGTTTATTGAATGTGGTGTATATTTGCTTACGAACAAGACAGTGATTACGCGAGAAAGCAATACCCGAGGTCTTACGAGCTATTATAACATTGCAACTTACCCGATGCTACTCATTTTGTCGCCTGAACGAATGTTCATGGAGGCACATACTTATCCAAATTTTGTGTGTCCGTATGTATGTCCGTCCGTAGGTTAACTTTTTTTTTAAATGCCCTGCAGGCTAAACGCTATGACCGATTTCCTTCAAACTTGGTAGGATGCTAGAGTGAGGTGTCGCAATATCATGTGTAGCTTTTGGCTGCAATATCTGCATATTCCTGAATTTTAATTAGCTTATTTGCATATTTTTCAGACATTTGAGTTGACCTTATTTAAAATGCTCTGCTGGCTAAACGCTATGCCCGATTTACTTTAAACGTGGTAGGGTGATAGGGCGAGGTGTGTGTAGCTTTTGGCTGCTTTATTTGTATATTCATGAATTTTAATTAGCTTATTTGCATATTTTTCAGACATTTCGGGTCACCTTTTTTAAAATGCTCTGCTGGCTAAACATTATGACCAACGATTTACTTCAAACTTGGTAGGATGATAGAGTGAGGTGCCATGTATAATGTCATGTAAGTGTCATGTGTTATGGGTTGCTGGAGCTAATTTGCATTTGTTGCAGTAAGTTTGTTTTACCTTTTTGAAATGCACTTCCAGCTACAAAACATATAACACTTCTCTCCAGTGCATTTCTCTTTCTGATCATCAATGCCAAATTTAAAGCAAGTGATCGCGCAACCAGGCCACACTTGTGGTTCGAGAACCGCCTGGTTTCTCAATATACTGACGCAAACTTGCTGAACTCGTTTGAGCTATTTCACCCATTTTTTGTTTTCTTTCCTAAGTTACAACGTTCATTGCATGCTTTGTAATTTATATAACGTAATTTTATACGAGTAGTATCACTTAATCATTTATAAGCCCATTCCTGCAGGCGGGAATGATAAGGTTCCGGTGAGATCTCAACAACCTCTCCACCAACTAAGAAAACCGGTATTTTGGGCGGGGGTAGCCTGCGGGTACCCGCTCTATTCGCTTGGGGTTTGACCTACTTTTCAAAAAGCAGTGTTGCAGAAAATATTCGTGCCGATTATATCATCTAAAATCTACATGTGTGATAGTTTATGAAATGTTGTGCAATTTTACGTCATATGGATATGTACTCAATAAGATAGGCCCAGCGAAAACCTGAACGTACATTTACAAAACGATATTAGTGTTAAAAAGAGTAGAAATACAGGGCAATATCAGCGAAGGTTCCTGAGAAATTTTACAGTGATTAGCTGGTTAACAGCGTCTTTAAATCGTTATGAGTGCATTGAATGAACGGATGCTTAAACCTTGGGCACCACATGTGCAAGTCGTGTGGCGGCGCTTCAATAAATACTAAATAAAAATCCTTAAAAAGGAACGGGGGAAATCAAAGAGGAATATCATGTACATTGGGTTGTGAAGGTATAGTAGAAAGATGATATATTGCTTTATTTTGTTATGCTTGTTGGCATGAGGGTGAATTGAATGAACGAGCTTAAACGTTGTTGGCCACCACATTGTAGCAAGTCGTGGGCGCGGCGAATCAATAATAATAAACAACAATTGTCCTTTTTAAAAAGGAAAAGGGGGGATCAAGAGGAAATATCCTTGTAATGGTATGTGAAGGTATTAGTAAGATGATATATGCTTTATTTTGTCATGCTTGAGCCATGTGAGTGCATTGAATGAACGGATGCTTAAGCGTTTGGCACCACATGTAGCAAGTCGTGGGCGAATATCAAGAATAATAATAAAAATCCTTTAAAAAAGGAAATGGGCGGCGTCAAGAGGAAATATCCAGTTAATTGGTAGGTGAAGGATTCGTAGATGATATATTGCTTTATTTTGTCAGCTTGCGTCACGGTTCAGATGATATAAAATATCTTTATTTAAAATAATTATTAATTTCTTTTAGGTAAATCAAGGGGGGGACTATGCTTGGATCACGAAATGACCATTAAAGAATGTTTCTTTGTGTTATGAATAAAAACGTTTTCACAAATCTTTCACTATCCAAAGATTGGATGATTTAATTGCTTATGTAAGTGGAGACCTCGAGGGAAAATTAGTTTTAGGATTTTGATTGGATCGCAATCCTTTAATAATAAGGTTCTTACATTTTTTAGGAACATGAATGGCTGGATTGGATTGGATCAGCCACCGTGATTTAAGTTTTGCGGGTATATGGCCATTTTTACGCAAAATTAAACCGAGACGACTTTTGGATTTTTTGGATCCCATGAAACCGTGATAATAAACCTCAGCCTGTTGTTTTCTACCTGCATGTTAAAAAATCAGGGTCCCATAGGTCAAGGGCTCTTCAAAAACCGCTAGTCGGACAGGGACAGATCTAATGTTAGTAGTACTAGTGCATTTCCCCTGTGGTGACCTTTTACCTATGCGCACACTTTTTAATAGAATGTGATATTTACGAGTAAATACTGTGTAATGATATGTAATATGTCATGAAGTAACGAATGTTCTAAGTTTGTATATGAATTGAAATAGTGGAATGGCGTGGGTGAACATTTTAAAATTTTGACAAATTTAAGTCTTTGTGGGACAGAGGTAAAATTTAAGAAAATAATATGAAGTCATTGGGTGACAATGTTGCTGAAAGTAGGAGATTACATTTTTAAAGGCTTTAAAATAATTATTTAAAACAAAACGTTAGCGATCACGTTGGTACATGTGCCGAATCCTATAACATACTTTACGTCCGTCGGCATGCAAAATATCCGGAATTGCTTCTTCTAGTTCTGCTGGTGAGTCTGCAGTGGTCAACCTTGTGGTGGATAAGTATAGCGTTGATTGTTTTCCCGAATAAAGTGTATTATGTTGTATTTTGATTGGTCGCATTTTCCTTTAAAAATCGTAAATGTAATAGAGGGATATGAACCCCCTATTCACTTTGCGTTAAATTATTTACGTTCATGTATACCTCGGCTAAGTGTGTCCAAAAAATCACATAATCAACTTGCAAAAACTCCCACAAAATGTCGTCTTACTAATCCCTTCCAATACCTTTTACATGGCTATTTCCCTTTAACACTGCCCCTTTCCTTTTTAAAGGAATTTTTTTTTTTTGCAACTTGCGTTTCATGTGTTTTTATGTGTGTGTGTTGATTTTTTTTTGTTTTTGATGTTTTGTCTTGTTTTGTTTGTTTTTGATGTTTTGTCTTGTTTTGTTTGTTTTTGATGTTTTGTCTTGTTTTGTTTGTTTGCTTTTGGTTGGTTTGTTTGCTTTTGGGTTTTATTGTGTTTTTTTTTCCTTTTAACTCAATGGAACCATTCCGACAACGTGGTACTCCGAAAATGAAAAAAAAAACACTGCGCTAGTCCGACATTCCAAACATGGAATAAAGTCAGTTGTTGTATAAATTAACTACCTCATTATTTTCTGTCAGGAATTATCATTGAATTAAGGATCACTTCTATTGACAACCCTTGACCTGTTCACAAGATTGACAATATGTGTAAATATGATTTTTGATATTCTTATCGATTTATCGAATTAATATAAATCCTCTTGTTCTAGGAGTGCTATCACAATGTAATTACAGATGGCATAATGATATAAGTACAAGTGTTATAAGCTTACACATCCAATAATCTTAAAAGCTAAAAGGATTTCGAGGAAATTAAAGTTATTTGAAACCTACAGAGAAGGGTTAGAAAAAATGAGGTAAAACTAGATTTAATTTCCTGCAAAGTTGAAACACAAATTTATATCACAAATATCCTCCTAATATATAGAAATGTTGCTTTCAGAATATCTTACGGACTACTGTTGGGCGATAATACAGCACGCATTACCTAGGTCGTGAGATGTACCCTTAAAGCCCCTATTAGTGATTTGCAAAATCAAAAAAAAATCAAACCAAATCATGCAAAATCAGATTCGCGCGTTTTTTGTAACAAGTGTCAGTCTACTGGCATCCCCTGCAAGCTCTAAAACCGAAAGCAGGCTAATCAGGATGAAACTGGATATTTATGTCAGTGTATGTTAAACTTCTGTCCCCACGGACACTTACTCCAACAAGCAATTTATGGAGACGCTTTTGCATGAATCACTGATAGTGTCTTTAAGCGTAGTTATTATGTTCTGTGCTCCCTAAACATTTTTGTATTGAGTGACATTAAATCCAAGGAGAGACGCTCTATCATCTATAGGCGGAGGTAGGCGGAGGTAGGTACACGATGCATAAATGTTATTTGCATGAATGATCATATCCATGAGTTGAAAGACCGAATGTAGTGAGGCATTTTTTAAACATTTTAAAATAATCTCTTGAGCGAACATGCTCCGCCTAAAGGTTACGCCCAAACCAACTATGACCCACATCGCGTTTACATTATGAACAGAAACTGAACAAATTCTGTATAGGGGATTTTTTCGTCATGTTTCTTTCCTTTGGTTTATTTTTTTATAGAATAATTGTTAAAAAGTATCAGGAAAAAAACATTAAAAATCTCAGTTAAAGGACATAATAATTAATAATTACATCATATATGAACACACCGGATAGTTATTACAGTGTCTCTGCGGCAGAACATGAAAGAATTTTCGAACATCCTGGATAAAAATCCAAACAGCAGAGGAATTATGCTTTGTAGCAGGTAAGTGGTCCCGGGGGTGGGTGCTTTTTTCATTAATACATAATCCATTGACGCCCTGTTTCATCAGCTGTTACCCACGCACGAGAAACACCCATGAAACCATGTAAACCCGCTTGTCTTCCTTTTACCTCGTTCGCAATTCCCTACCCCTTTTCTCCAGGATTCATTATTAACCTACATTTTCGATTTTAATTTATATTGTCTTTTGACAAGGCATTCATTTTGACGCTACTAAACAATTTAACCTATTCTATCCGAAAGTCATTACCACCCACCGCAATATAATGTCCTCTATTTTATAATAAAGTCTTATTTTCTAGGTCCAGCAAAATCGCTAGACACCCATAAGGCTTAGTATGCTATTTGGTGGGAAAGACAATTGTATTTAAGGCGATCGTTGTGTTTTTAACATTCTACAATCATCGAAAAAAATATTTGGAACACTTGATGCAATATATTGGAATCATTGCCGTGTTCACAAATGAGATCGAATTTGGGTAAGTCATTGTTCTTTAGAAAGCAGATTTGTTCCCTTTTACCAAATTCTTCCCCACTCCCCATCAATCAATGTTGGTGGGCCAGGGGAAGCTGTTGACAACAATGACTCAGATCAACATTGAATTGGGGGAGAGGGGGTCACCTTTTCCCTAAATCGGTCAAAGTGACCCAACATTTTTTTCGAGGATTGTAGCATCATGGGAAAACGTTTTATAGTGTCTATGGATTCCTTACCGATTAAAGCACCACGTCAGTTCTTTGGTGAAAGAACCTATTCCTGTATATATTTATTAGTCTAAGTACCCAATATTGGCCAGGAAGTCAGTGGATACACTAAGCGCATCTTAAGGATGCGGAGAGTATTCACAATGGATGAATTGTGCCATAACTTCTTTCATTATTGGTGTAGGACAACTAAACGGCACCTTATTGTGCTGCGAGTTATATATTTCACCATATGAATTCAAACTGAGACTACAGAAATCATAAAATTATTATTTTCTTTGTTAAAAGTTTTAAAAGACACGTCCAAAATAGCCAAATGTTGCAGTTTTGAGTTATTCTCTTTGGAATAATTGCCATTGAGTTTAGATTTCTCAGATCCCCCTTCTTGAAATGTGTACATTTGATGATGTAGAAACAGGTACCGATTATATCAAAAGAACATAAAAAATAATAATCGAGGGCCCACGTCGGGATTGTCGCCAAAAGGTGGGATTTTCGATCGTAACATTACAGCTTGCCAGTTGATTTATCAACATCTTGAACTTGATACGCATATGTACTTTCGTTGAAATAAGGTCATCGGGTCATTTTGCAATGCAATCCGGGTAATCGGTGTTCGGTTATTTTAACTTGGATACGCCTTACGTCAGTGAATATGCGCTCCTTGACTAATTCGAGGGGTTCACATTACCTCGAATCTGCTGTGATGGGATGGGTTTCTATTGTGCTAAACAATGGACCACGGTTCATCCGGCATGAACCACCAGTCAACAGGCATTTGAATTTTGAAGCCATCCCTTACATATACTACGTGAATAAAAAAAATGTGCAAGGATTAAAGATAATCTTGACCTTATTTCAATCACTATATCATAGATTTGTTGTTGTTTTTATAAAATACATCTAATATACTTTCATGTGTTGAAAAAATGAAAGAAATCGACTGACAAATGCGCTAGATATGGCGGGTTTTGTAAGCACACCCCTTTTTTCTCCATTCCTATGGGATTTCCACACATTAAACTTGTGTTTGTGAGAATGTACAATATCATGATGCCTTTGGCAATCTAACTTAATAAATTTTTCATTTTCTATAATATTTACAACTACGGATTAATCAGTGAATCTAAATACCAATGTGTCAAGTGATATGACAAATCCAAACAGCAATTCACCTGTTGCCAGAGTAAGAAAGCAAGATCTTGCCATTGTTTAGGATATTGCTAAGAGTTTAGACCCTTTATTGGCAGAGCTTGTATCTATACCTGCATTACGGTAGTAGTGTTGAAAACCCTTTTCATTTACACATCAGAATTAATTGAGTGAGATTTTGTGTGACCATTTAATTCCTTTTGAGGATCAATAAAGGAGATTATGGTTATTCATAAATCAATTAAACAAAATATCAATGGTCATCATTACTTTCATTAAAGCAATATCTTGCTTAACTGTATAAATCCCATTGGAATGGAGGAAAAAGAGGTGTGCTTACAAAATTTGTCATATCTGGCTTATTTTTCAGTCGATTTCTTTCATTTTTTCAACACTTAAAAGTATATAATATTTGCTTTATTAAACAACAACAAATCTATGATTCAATGACATTATCAAGGTCAAGGTCATCTGCAATCCTTGTACATTTTGTTTTATTCACGTAGTATACTGTTCTGATGCAATTCTCTAAAAAAAATCGATGAATAACCTTAAAGCCTCTACATTTAAATTCGAACGCTTCACACCATTTACGTGTTGTCTTGGCACACAGCGCCGCCCATTGTTAAAATTACGGTCAGAAAGTAATTTGAGCCACGCAACCTTGGCAAATCTTCACTGGGCTAGGGAGTTCACAAGTTTTCGACGGTAACATGCCCCAGTGGTGGTAGATGTTTCATATAGAAGTCCCATTTATGCAAATGATGTATTGCTATTCATTCCGTCAAGCGCTACTGCACAACGCCATACATCGCATGGCGGAATCAATTGTAATACCTCATTTGCATCAATGGGACTTCTATATGACAACGTCCTACCCCGTGGCTGACACGTACACAACAACTTGTTAACATCATCGACCCTGTCAAATAGCGTTGATTTGGATTTTTTTGTACACTGGATATAGCGCAAAATCTTGGCCTATCGTAACGATTTACCCCAAATATTCCTAACTAAATTGTTCTAGTTAGTGACTAGTGTTATAATATAGGTTAATATTTGGAAAAAGACGAAAAAACGTGAAAAAATCGTGAACAAATGCTTACATTATTAGCTGGCTCTATTCTCGATTGCTGCTGTCAAGTCATGCCACACGCCATGTTTACAACAAGCTAGTGAGCTAATTGGTCTTTTTTGTCAGAACCCATTTCTAACCATCAATCGACCAGCTGATTCGTCTTCGCGATATCCAAGGTACCGCAAAACCGTTTTTTCATTCCTGTGGTCATCTAATAGCAGAGCCTTTAACACAGCGGTCGGCTGCTGGGGAGTCCCATGACGACGCATGTCTAAGAACAGCCGACCAATTAGCGATGCGGATACGCAATAGGTGGCGCTGTGTCCCATCAGTACAGATTCTATGGGAGCGTAAATGGGTGGGGCTTCAGTGATCATTTCTTCATCCGTGGCCTACACTAAATCAGGAGGTCGCCGGTTCGAATCCGTCCTGATTGCACTGCCCACGCTGGAGGAAAGATAAAAATGCTGAAACAATTTTTTGTTACTAAGTTCGTTGTTATTTCAAGAAATTCAAGAAATTTTGAGTGTTATATGTTAAACAAAATAATCATTATTCTGTACAATTGTCTTTTGTTCTTGTTTCTTTTCACTGACGATTAGGTAATTACCCTCTTCTAAGGTGATATGTCGCTCTGGTGCTAGATGGAATTTCACGATTGGTGAAGGTTTGTCATCTTTTCGATATGCACTTGAATTCAGGACTGCCTTTTTCTAGTTAATGCTACAATCTCATTTGCCTCTAAGCACGTCTCCTTTATACCGAGGTTGGCAATGAGTTGGTGTTAATTACAATTGTGAATCAGAAAGCACTTCTTTCGAATTTATCAAGCACCGGGGTATAACTCAGTAATACAATAATTTTAATGTGAATTGAACTCGAACCTCAAAACTGTTAAATATGTTAAATGAACGAGACTTTGTTTATGGAATGTCCAAGCACAAATGCTTAGACGAAAAATATTAGGTCAAAAGGAACGTTCAATAAATATTGTACAAACACAAATAATACAAGGAAAAACAAAACAACTCGGACCCTGCTAATTGCTTGACACCAACCCACCCCCGATTCATTTTGTGAGTATTTTTAAATGAGACAAATAGCATACCTGCTCAACAGTTACAGAATATTAGGAAACAATGTTTCGATGCTTAATTTGGTAATTTACACGCATAGCTAACAGCATTGACTTCATTCAGATTCAAGTCAGACTTGTACAATAACTAAGCATAACATGACCAATTAAAATGCACGCACGATTACTATGTACAAAAATATCCACCACTAATATTCTTTGTAGGCTTGTAAGGCCTTCATTGTTTCAATGAGTATGAATCTTTTTCAAACAAAAAAGTGAGGTCATACCAAAGATGGCAGGTCTAGGTAAAGAGAGAAGGCGGGAGTTTTATTCACTCAGTAAACATCAGTTGTGCATAGAGAGGAACAGACGTTATGACGTTACTAAGGTAACTAAAGATTTCCGATGATAAAAATTATTTAAATTCATGTATTGGTATCAAGACTGTTTCCATACATTTAAAAAAAATTAAAATCTTTGGCCATTCAAACGATATCACGCTCATCCGATCATGTAGCCCTAAAACCATATAATGAATCAATGCAGAGACTGCAAACGCACAAGCCGACTTTTTTGAACATTTGAGGTGGAACGGCAATGAGTGGTCCTAGAAGGTGTATTGAGTCAATCCAGTGGCGTATCGGGCCTGCCCGCTCTGAGGGTCAAATTTTCCCAATCTTGGGAAATGTTCCCTCTCGGGGGGGGGGGGGGGGAGGGGGGGGGGGGGGGTCAAAGGCCAATTTTTCCCGGTCAGAGGGCTAAAAAAACGGCTGATTTAGCATGATTTTTGCAAATTTTTTCCCGGCCAAAGTCGTGGGGGGGGGGGGGGGGTACCAGTTTTGGGAAATTTCACTTCAATAAGGTCTTGTGATCCCACAAAAATCCTATTCTTAACACATAAAAACCTTGACTTTTACCCTACGTTTTGCCAACAAACCACTGGTACGATATTTTTTGCCTGATCATGAAATGTCTTGTGGTTCTTAAACTTCTTGAACACTTTTTATCCCTAAGTACTAACATGTGTTTTATGCATTACAATATAGGCACATTGCAATGCATTATGGGATTGGTTCAAATCACCCTCTGGGTTGGTCCTATAGCTTATATATACATGACGTCGTTTAGTGCGCATTATTTACCTATGATCATAAAAAATAGAAACAACCCTTATAGTGGAGTCTTCAGCTACCAACAGTTTTAGAATGAGAAACTATTGCATGATAACTTACTAATTTTTTAGAAATTTCTGTCAACGTTTTGTGATTACATGTTATTACAATGTAGGATTTCTTAGACTCCGTCGCCTGATTATGTCACGTGAGGCTTATTCATGGGGAAATGGAAGGAAACGTTTTGATTGAATTTGTTTCGTCTCTTTGTAATTGCACTACTGTTATTATTTCAAATTTATTATATTAATTTCGAAAATCTTTCTGTTTTTTAAAGTTATATTGCCTGTAAACTTCGTACACTTTCTATATAATAGGGAGATTTAACTGCTATACCCGGTGCGTGTAGGTGCGTGTACGTGTATATTAAAAGGGGGGAATTTTTGTTCCATCGAGGGAAAATAATTTCCCATTTCAAATTTCACGTTCAGGTACACGTCTCGCTAAACTTTCCCACTGTAGATTTGCATGGCACGCCGCATTTGATTTGGTCGTCACTTACCCGAATGTTAGAAGCGGCTTGCTTCAACGATATAAAATTAAAACGCTGCTCAATCATCGACTGAGGTCAAAAAGATATCTCCCCTGCTTTACTCAGTTTTAACATCCTTATTCACTCATGTTTGTTCATTCGAAAAACACGTTCAAGCTCACTGACTTTTTTAATAGATATGCAAATCGGCATAACTGCATGTACTTTTAATAGCATACTTTTAACCCTTCGGGCTATAGTGGTAATAATTTTTGAAGGACTCTTGCAATTCAAAAGATTTATTAATCAAAGTTTTTAATGATTTGTCATCATTACTACATTTTTATTTAAACACGAGATAATCCTCTGTGAAGGTTATTTTCACGGTTAAATAGGTGAGTAATATTTGTATCAGAATAAAATATTTCTTTTGTTTTCTTGTTATGAACATTGGAAATTAAAACATGAATACTATTCTCATGATTCGCTTCCTTTAAGAAACAGATGCTGTCTTTGATATGACGTATAGGCTATTGTTGGCCGTCGTACCTATATATCAACCCAGATATCAGAAATAGAAGCATACTATAATCATTTGTTTCACCTGGAAAACACCATACCAGCGCGTAAGGGGACATTTTTTAACGCTATGTCGATATCAGGATAGAATCACTTCATCTGTTTAAAGTCTGACTCAGAGATTTCGAAATATTATTTGTTTGTGTAATAATGAAAAATAGTCAACTAGAACTAAAGATAGTAACCTAAAATGCACAATTCCGAAATTTGAGATGAATCGGATTTTTCGTTTTGATGCAGTAAACATTTATGTGTAGTATTACGTCCCATAGGATACTGTGTATAACAAAAATTCCGGATCCGGAATTTTATAACAAAGTTGTGATTTTCTATATGAAGGAATTCGATTTAAGCTTAGCAATTTCACACAGTGATTAGTATATGGACAAGCATTATGTACATGCAAAAAACACGATTTTTTTTGGAAATTGAGGGCGCCCTCCTCAGGAAATCTCTGAGTCGGCCTTTAACCTCATTAGGAGGACCTATAGTAAAATAAATTTTGGTATTTTGGTTGTTTTTTTCTTTGCAGATAGTTCATGACAATTCCCAGACGGGGTAAATACTTCTAAGGTCAATATATAATAGGTAACATCAAGGTCAACTAAAATTTTATTTTAAAAATTTTAAAAATTATTGCGATTGGTCACAGTCTGCAAAGGGTTGTACGTGTTAAAACCGACAATGTTTAATGAAAAGAAACTAAATAACATGTAAAAAAAAAAAAAAAAAAAAAAAAGATTTATTAATCAAAGTTTTTAATGATTTGTCATCATTACTACATTTTTATTTAAACACGAGATAATCCTCTGTGAAGGTTATTTTCACGGTTAAATAGGTGAGTAATATTTGTATCAGAATAAAATATTTCTTTTGTTTTCTTGTTATGAACATTGGAAATTAAAACATGAATACTATTCTCATGATTCGCTTCCTTTAAGAAACAGATGCTGTCTTTGATATGACGTATAGGCTATTGTTGGCCGTCGTACCTATATATCAACCCAGATATCAGAAATAGAAGCATACTATAATCATTTGTTTCACCTGGAAAACACCATACCAGCGCGTAAGGGGACATTTTTTAACGCTATGTCGATATCAGGATAGAATCACTTCATCTGTTTAACCTCATTAGGAGGACCTATAGTAAAATAAATTTTGGTATTTTGGTTGTTTTTTTCTTTGCAGATAGTTCATGACAATTCCCAGACGGGGTAAATACTTCTAAGGTCAATATATAATAGGTAACATCAAGGTCAACTAAAATTTTATTTTAAAAATTTTAAAAATTATTGCGATTGGTCACAGTCTGCAAAGGGTTGTACGTGTTAAAACCGACAATGTTTAATGAAAAGAAACTAAATAACATGTAAATAATTTACAAGTAGCTTCCAGGTCATGTCAATGCAATTGCATCGATAAACGTTTCCATTTCTTTGGAAATAAAAGGGAATGTTAATTAAACTGTTCAGATTACCACCATATTTAGCATGCTTCTAATCAGTCCTAGTATTGGGTCAGTGTTATCCGCGAAGAGATGAACTTTCATGAGCGAAGACCACCTTCGACGCATTCTCAAGACGGACTTGTATCACCCCAAGGGGATTTTACCAATGGTCACCTGTGCTGCTTTAATATAATCTCTTGTTATTATATTAACTGCTCTAATTGGTAATTAGCACTCGCACAAGTATAGATTGAAAATAAACAAATGGTGTTTAGGTTTAATTATCAGAAATTGGTCAAACGGTCGCTTTCTGAACGTTTATTTGTCCGCTGAATAATTCGTCTTTGTCCTTGGACACGAGACGTGCCATCTTAATCAATTTCGATAGGGTAGTTTTGAGTGTATCTTTTGATCGCAAATTTTAAGAAAAGCAAGAGTAGCACCGATATTTAAAAAAAACGACATGAGTCACACGGCTTCAATGCTTCTGATTAAATCTTGTTTGTGTGCCTCCCCTCGTAAAAATATTAATTTTGGACGTTTTTTAAAGGATTTGTAATTTTTTGGTAAATAATTTATTTTGAGAATGAGAAAGTCGAGAGATTTTAATCCTTACACACAGGAAGTATACTCTATCCAAATGTTTATTTTATCTCAATTTCGCGTCTAAGTCACGACCGTACGCGAACCATTCACGCTCCAGCATTACAAAAAGTTGAACACAATAGCTTATTTTAAATCAACCAATCACGGGTGCGTGTTACGATCCAAACAAGCACGTACGTGAACGTGAGTACGTACACTGCGGCACACGCGTTAGCATTGGCAAAACCCCGCGAAAAGGAGCAAGTAAACTCCTGGGCAGATTATAAGCATACATGGGGAAAGAGTTCCTTATGTACCCTTTAAAAACCTATAGGAAACATTATTTTTTAATTTATGCCCTAACAGTAACAATAAACCTAACCCGAAGTCTAAAAAAGAATTTATTACATGTAGAACTTCGAAAGGGGTACATATGGAACTTGCCGCCGAGGGACAGCATTAATTGTGTAAATTATATGATTGACTTCAATAAAAAAAATCCAAATGTCCAATTTGAGCTGGTATTATTAATAATTATTGCTATTTTGCTTTTTATTAACAATGATCACCAGTTAACAGGCCCGTACGCAGGGGGAGGGTGCGGGTGGTGCGGTCGCACCCTCCCCCTTCCAATAAAGGTAAAAGGTTCACTTTTAGCTTATATTTTCAATAAAAATGTCCAAAATCTAGAGAAAAATTAACAAGAAAGTCCACTTTTTGGTGATAAGATGTTCAAAAGTTCCAAAAAAAGAAACATTTTAGGGGGGTTAGGTCCACTTTTGCCAAAAAAGTCCAGTCAGTCTGCAGCGTTAATGCTTCAGTACACACTTCGTCGATTTTCTAACCCGATACAATCGCGATCGTAGTATGTCATCTCTGTGCGAGACAGAATGTCAGCCCTATACAACATAGCTTTTTACCCAAAATCTTCCCATATAAGCCGGTGAGAATGAAGATGACAAGGCGAGGAGACTTCAGTGTATTTTACACTCTGTATTAAACCCTTTTCAAACAAAAGAATCATGTACAGATCAGAGTGAATGTATTATCATGCATTGAACTAATCAATATATTATTTTTCAGTGAAAGCACCAGAAATTATTATGTGTGGGTGAAATGAGGGACTCACTCTCAGGCGGACAATAATCATGAAATGCATGGAAATTTTGTGAATTTAGACTGCTGAAACTAAGTCTACAGCAAGTTGTGTGGACAACGCTTGAACTTACCCTTCCCCTATTCCCCACTGCCTCCAAGATGACAGGGAGGAATATGATGAAGAAAGCAGTGTTCAACAAAGAACAATAAAGGAAAGGATGGCTGTGTTCAAAGGTCTCAGTTTACTTTCAACAAAGGTGTTTTTATGGTTCTACCTTCTGCTGAAACCTGGAGTAAAGCTGAGACAACAAGACTGTTTGTAATTGAATTTCCCAATGCTACATGTATTCATTAGCAATTGCGACATTATAAAGTTATAAATTACGTTAAATCACAAGAAGGAGCACTTAAGCTTACTTTTTATTTTAATTTTCACTAAAGAATGTCTTGAAGGTGATTTTCAATGGTAACTTTGTTGATATCAGAATAGTCGAAACTGGCTCAACATGTTTTTCAACTGTCTCAGATAATTAGACATAACTCCTGAACCAGACCCCCCAATTACACCAACTAAAAATCTCATGAAAGCTGGAACACTCCTAAAAAAGAATCAGTAAAACTCCAGTTGGGATGAACTTAAATTTTTGGCCAAAAATTAATATTTGATTGTATAATTTTTTGGGGACAGTCTGTAGTTGAGTGAACATCAAAAGAGACAATTCATTGCCGAACACAATGCGTTGAGACTGCAGTCATACTTTTGTCTGCAAAAAAACCACCATTACCATACGCGACCAACATTAAAATGATAAAAATTTGTTTTATTTTCATTCGCTTGACCGGGCAAAGCTGTATTTTATTAGTTTACCTCAAGATTAATGTCAATAATACTGTACATTGTTACTTCATGTCACTTTATTAAGGGCCGGTAGGCCCACGTTTTAAAAAATCCAATTTAAATCAGGCGGTATTTTTTTAAATTTTGTGTGCCATTTTCCGGTTAACATTTTCGCACTTTTATTAATTTCATTTGTTATGTTTACTCTATTAATTTTAGTCCAAACAATGTATTGAACATCAAAACACAGCATAATTTATATCATCTCCATGTTAAATTTATCCTTTTCTTTGACGAAACTTTTTGTCACGTTGGTCGAATTGAAACTGCCGCCAATTTATTCAGGGTTAGAAAATCAACGACTTTCCACATCGCTGCATACTGACTGAGTCCACTTTTTCGAAGCCCCGCATCCCCGTAAATAAATGTGGTTAGAATTATCCAAATCAAGTTTCATGTGCTACTCTTTGTTTTAAAATAGGCGATCGTAGAGGCACTCAAATCCAAATTGGCACTTCCGACTAATTTTACCTTTGAGATGCTGCAAAAACTGGGTCAGTAAATATTGCAACAATGACGTGCTCGATATGTTTTACACTATTGAAGATTTGTGTTTGTAAAACTTTGGGTATCATTTTAACATTTTACCTTGTGGGTAAAATACTGCATTTTGTACCCAAATCTGAGCACAATTTTAGCAATTTGATGACCTTGTTCCCTCCTCACACAAAATCGAGTGCAATTTTTAACACCACAGTTTCTTCCCTTGAGCAGCATCAAAACTACGACTAAAAGAGAAATGACCTATCTATCTATGTATGCTTTACGTCCCTAGAGAAAATGACTACCAACCTGACCATCGCCGCAAAAAAGGGAGGTAGCGTTATTTGTCTTGTTAGATCTAAGAGCAATTTCCCACTAAACTACAAGGCAGAGATTCACTCCGTGATTTTTGAAAGTGGCAAAAATGGCATTTAGGAATTTAAGGGATATACAAGATAACATAAAATGCCCAAAGTGCAGTTTACGTCACAAAATAGACAACCGAATTCAATTATTTTTAGAAAATCACACTGTAAAGAGTATCTGCCAACGTTCAGGTCAACTTCCAGAAAAATTATCCGAGCAAAGATAACACGGATTTATAGGTAAGGCATCGTGTATTTACTCCATCCCGAAGGCATTCTCTATAGTTCAGACTAAGGCAAAGAAGCTCAAAGAAAACAAACGTTTGTCAATTTCAATTTTGGTCCTTTAAATCGGTTAATTAAACAAATATATTATTAGAAAAGTGAAATTGATGAGTAAATTGCACATGATTCTATCATATCACATACATAGATTTAAACGAAAAACTCGCTGAATAGTTTTGTGTGCGAATCAAGGGTACAAGTTCCTTGTCCATTGACCCTTGAATCAACGGGCTTTGTGAATGTCTGTACACACTGGTGAAATCGGGAGTTTCTCAAATTACTTGACCAAAATTTACACACAAAAAATCACTGTAGAATGTCTGATTCATGTCAACATTTCAATTTGAAAAACAAAGATGAGCTTTCTAGTAGTAAAACTTTTGATACGCATATTGATTACCTTTTTTAAATGTCTTTTCTTGTATAATTTTTCACTTAAACTGAAAAATACCATTGGTCTCGTGCAGAATTGGTGATCCTCCACTTTGCATGAACAAATATTCCTCAAATTACACCAGTAAAAGACATCAATGCGCTACATGACCGGGATCAATCACGAATTGCAGAACAAGATCTTCCGCTTAAAAGACAAAACATTATTTGACGAGGAATTGGAAAAAGTGCCACAATCAGACTGGGAAAATACTTGGCCGACATTTGATCGATATCGAAAATTCATACTGAGAAAATGAACATATCTGTGATTGACGTTCCTTAAATTGTGTTTAAATTGGCTAAGGATTCTGCCGATGACGCAGTCGCATTTGGCTCTAGTGATGCTGAAGAAAATTGAAGATTGGGTTAAGTGAACATTTAACAATGACCATTATAACCGCAATATTTTTAAAGTATAGGCATAAATATTATATTGTTTTACTGAAGTCATTTTTTTTCATAGCGTCTAGCCTTTCGAATTCGTAAACTATATTGATTTTATCCATTCCTGCAAACCCTTATCACTGCCAACGCATCTACTGGCCCAAAACTTTAGTGAGTCAGTACGATTACGGAAACCAACTTTGGGTGGATTTTCTTTTTTTTTTTATAAGGGGCGGGGATTATTTTGTACAGTTCAAAAGTATTTGCATGCATCTATATATGGAAAGACTTGTGGTGTAATTGGCAGTAATTCAAACAATAATTGACAGTAGCGCTACAATGCTAAACAATAGAAATACCATAAATGAAGTGGGGGATTTAAGGAATTCAAGAGCAGGTGTGAATGTGTTCATGCACCTGTGTTGTAGTCATGCAAATGCAATGTTTATCTCACGGCGGTCCGGTAAGTATTCAGACGGGTAGTTTGTCTCACAGATTGCGAAAATATTATCTAAATATTACTGCGTGAGTGGACTTAAAGTTATCAGTCCGTCATAGAAAATGTGTGTATTATGAAACTAATCTCAAATATCTCCGGAAATCGAAGGGGTTCTATGGATGTTTTTGCACCAGGGGGTCCGTTACTATGTTTTTGTTTTGAATATATATCGTAATTGGCTCTGAACCTATAGAACATAGCGAGAAAATTGAACGTTTTTGTCGGGTAAATCGGTGCTCCAGACACGGAAAAGTGAACACATAATCGCTACGGGCCGCATTCCCTTTTTCCCACAATGCCTTCGATATTTTTTTTCCAGTCTTGAGAATTTTTAAACACTTTGGTTTCAATTTATGCCAACTTTTATTTTCAATTTTAGGGAAGACATGTAAGTACTCCCGGACGCCCGTAGTTATCTTTGGCCACAAAGGGATTTAGCAGGGGACTGTAGTGTAAGAGTGTGCGATTCTTCCCGGATATAAAAATTGTGAATTTTGCACACAAGTACTTTAGGCATGATAATCCTAAAATTGATGGAAGCACTTGCCAACCCCCCCTTAATGGCCCCCAGCTTGGGTGTCAATGTACACAGGGGTCAAAATTTAAAATTGTTCTGACTGTGTTAGGAAAAGAAACCATGGTGTTGTCTGGTCAAAAGGATTCCAAGAAAGGTATAGTTTACACTATCTATGGCTTATATTCCCCGGATTTTATATGGGGTAAAACGGTAAAAATGTGAAAAGTCAATTTTGGTGTTGTACATTGGTCAAAAGTTAAAAGTTGCTTTGATTCAGTTAATATATGGTGCAATTGTTTCCCTAGCTTAAAGGATTGAAATAATGAATAGTTTGCCTTATCTGTTATGCTTAGTTTTCACGTTATCCAACAAAATAGGTCACAGGTCAATAATAATCCAATAGCGGCCAATAGCTTTTGACTTATCGCCATTTTGCCGTTAATAAAACCAGACACGATAAGATAGTCAAAAACTTTCCTATATTTCATCTGATTAGCTAAACCAACAATTGGAACCACATTTTACAAAAATTGGAGCAACTTTAATTTTTGACCCCTGTACACAAAATTGACTTATGAGACTTACCCATTTTTACAGTTTTTTTACCCCATTAAATCATAAACTATAAGTCACAGGTAGAATAAACTATACCTTTTTGGAATCCTTGTAACCACACAGACATCATGGTGTGCTTTTCAACACAATCGGAACATTTTAAAACTTTTTACCCCCTGTGTAACCTTGAAATCCAAGCTGGGGGCCATGAAAGGGGGTGGTGTGTGTGGCAAGTGCTTCCATCAATTTTTTTGATTATCAATGTATAAAGTACTTGTGTACCAAAATTCACACTTTTATCCGGGATTTGCACACTCACTACAGGCCCCCACTAATTGGACTATTGATATGTTGATCGAACCAAGCAACTTCAATGGCTATTATTGCTATTGGAAATGTGGTGGGAATTTGAAAAGCACATGCCTTCATCAAATTGTGAAGAGAGGGACACTTCATTTGCACACATTTTTGAATTTGCATATTGCTGAACTACTTCGTTTTCATATAATTTTTTATATTTTTTTTTTTTTTTTTTTTTTTTTTTTTTTTTTTTTTAAGTTTTTTGAATTTTTAAATTTTGATACATAATTAACCGAAAACTATCAAATATTAACGATACGGGTGGTTTTTTAAACTAAGATCCAGGAGCGTGTTTGATGCACAGTATACCTCGGGCAATTTATCGCATTATTGTTGTTTCACCGTGAATAAAAACATGAATGAAGGAATGTATTACGAATGACATACATAAAACGATTGCTAATCAATGTTTCGCTTCGGTAATTCGATGTTACATGGTTACTTTTGATTGAATTGGTTGCGCAAATTGTCTTATTGGTTTAAATATTTAAAATCAATTTGATAGTAGCAAAAAATTTAATATGCATAATTACACAAAGAAAATATAGATAGACGTCTTAGTGCTGTATGTCTATACATGCCGAATACAATATTATGCCGACTGTGACGGCAAGTTTGTTGGGTGCTATCCTACAAGTTTAACTACATTATTATAATGCTGATCCTGAAGAAGAGAATAATCTCGAAAGCTTGAATAAAATTTACTACATTAGCTACGTCCACGCATATAATAATTCCTCCCTATTATCTACAAAAAGTGCATTTCTCTTATATTTCAAATGGCATCGTATCTCTTACGTTATATATATATATCTACACACCCATATACACACACAGATATATATATATATAATATATATATATATATATATAGATATATATATAATATATATATATATATATATCTATATATATATATATATATATATATATCTATATATATATATATATATATTATGTGTGTGTGTGGGGGTGTGGGTGGTGTGCGAGAGAGGAGAGTGAAATCATTTTGTTTTTCAACTCAAATAATTAATTGCAGCATTAAAAGCGTCTGCAATCACAGTAAATAAGCCAGTTGAAATTTTAATGAACATCAATATTTCAAAAGATAACACTCATTGTTTTTCAATTATGGCATTTTAATTAAACCCACGCTTTTCTATGAAAAAAAAATCCTGTAAATGTTAAGAATGATTCACGATTACGATTAATAGTTCAGAGCTTTAGCTATAAGCTCTTTTCAATTAATTAGTAAAGCTTTTAAATGATTGTATCAAATTGTACTGCGATCTTCCCTCCTCATACATTCAGCAATCTTAATACACATTTTAAAAGCAGATACACGTTGTTTCTTCATGCTTGTGTGCAAGAATGTGTTTTATGTATATTAAAGGCACTATCAGTGATTTGCCAAATCAGAAAATCGAACAAATAATCAAAATCAAATTTTTGCATGTCTGTAACATTTTTTTTTTTTAATTTTGCATTTGAAAAAAATAACTGACAAGAAGTCTACAGACTTATCCTTCACTTTTAGACTACTCCTGCAAATTTCGAATATTTTGACTCCTTTGGGAGGATCACTGATAATGCCTCTAATGACGTAATTTTAGGTTTATCTCGGCCCTACTTTAGTCGCACTCCTTTATATGTAGGATGGATATTCCACGAGATATCACAGGGTTTCGTGTAAATAGACGGCTCGATCATTTATTCAAAAAATTATAACTAAGTCGAAGACAAGCATTTATCTGTATTATATGAAAGATAATTGTCATAGAATTACTTGTGGGCAGAAAAATTTAAGAAAAAAATTCGTCCATGGTTTCAATGCACCAAACTAGCAAATTCATGACAATTTGGCTGAAAATCCAAGATGGCGGCCGCGAAGCTATTGTTTTTAGGTGCTCACAAAAATGGTCATTGGTAGAAAATTAGTGGAAGACAAGCCATTGACATGTTTTATTTGAAAGGATTTGGATGAATTTAAGACTCCAAAAATTGAAGAAAAAATCGTCTTTGGTTTCGAAATCCACAAATATAGGAAAATTGGCCAAAAATCCAAATGGCGGATATGCACTAAATGATCCGGGCCGAACCCTGTGACATATAGGTCTGAAAGTGATGGTTAAAGGGGGATGGCCCGATTTAAGGAAATGAAGTTTCCATCTTGATAGATTTGCCTTCACTCCAAAACCCTAATCTGTAAAGTTTTCTCGGCCCTGATATTTCATCCGTTGATGTGAGAGCTAAAACATATTGTAACCCATAGAGTACTGTGTAAATCCCTTTGATCTAAAAAAACGCCAAAGGGGTCCAATTTCGCTCATAACATCCAAACCAAACATCCTTTGGCTCTAAGATTTCACAGGGTAAATGGGAAATATAGTAGCTTTCTTTTGATACCAAAATGTTGACCACTTCCGATAAAAATTAGAGCTTCTGGGGACATGCTAGTGGTGCCGGGCATTGGACCTTTAACAATAATTTTGCCAAATAGATCGATGAAGACAAATGCATACAAATTTCATAAAATGGTTGGAATTCAAATAATTTTCAGTACTTTTGCCACAAAAGACTAGTCCTCTTATGCGAAGCAGAATATGGCTCTTACGAGGAAAAAGGAGGAAACAGTTTATATGTGTTTGGTTAAAGTGAACGCACGGACGGAAGTCATGAAAGATTATACCCCAACTCGCAATATACGCTATGGAGCGTATCCATATGCATCGCCCGACCTCGGCCAACGACATATACAAGCGTACTGAATGATGTTATGCGCGTTCATTGCCTGTATAGCTGCAATGTCAAGAGTTCTCTGACACCCTGATGTCTATGAGGCTAAGAAGCATAAGGTCGTCGTTCAACCTGACTTGATTTCCATGTATGGTTCGAATAAGAAACAAGCCTGAGAAAGATGAGACCCTTTTTCTATAGAATACAAATGATAAAACACACCAGAAATTAAGCCTTTTAAAGACCCACGATTCTGCAATTAAGTATGCCATAGATTAGGAGATTTGAGCATTTGAAAGCCTATTTGCAGGGCAACCGAATGATGCTAACATCGTAATTTCTGACAATGGAGTAGATCAGTATTGACGCGCCAACTTTGATGAGTTTCCTGCCAGATTCATAAAGAGTAAGGTTAGCTTTAAAGGGACATAAATAATGGCATGAAAAAAAATTGAAAAACGAAAGAACCTTACAAGTGATCACTTCCAAGTGTTTTAAAACAATCAAACACAGGGAGTGTTTACATTTGTAAAAACAGTAAAAACAGGAGATTCCAGGGGGAGGTGGCAGTTTGTGGCAATTTCTGGAACAAGTATCTGACAACTGCCAGCATTTACCAAAATTGAAAGCAATGTGTCATCAGCTTACAGACCACTGCTATTGTATATGTGCTAATCCCGGGCTAATCCATCTTTCACTTGCCAATCAATAGCTTACTACAAGCCTAAGTAAAATGCCTGAATCCCGGTCTGAATGCTTTTGAATTGTGGTCTCAAAACGCGGCTAGATACACTGTAAATTCTGACAGGGATGTAAACCTTGCTTTTCTGTTCCAGAAATTGCCACAAACTGCCACCTCCCCCTGGAACTCTTCCTGTTTTTACAGAATGAAACATCCAATTGTTTTCAAACTCGTGGAAGTGATTTCGGTAAGGGTCCTCTTCATTATGTCAATTTTTTCATGCCATTATATCCCTTTAACCCATAAGTTGTTCAGTTGCACTCAGCGATGGTGATTTTCTGTAAATGCATTTGAATAGTCTAGCATACCAATGTATACAAGACCAAGACAAACTGGAAAATTCCATAAATTAGTTTGGCATTTTGGTGTCTTAATGATTCTATATGCATCTTATATCAATATAAAAGGTTCGAAACTCTGCCCAACTGCAATTTGTTCCAAACAGCCAAAAGAGAAAGATGTTTGATGTAATGTTTCAGCCATGGTCAACGAAGAATGTTTCTACTTATTCAAGCCATCTTCATCTTTGATATCTGTGCCGCAATTAGGCCAAAAAAGAAACTGAGATTGTCTCAGCTTCCCTCGCGCATAGTTTTAACTTGGATTTAGCTCATAGCTTTATGCGGCGAGGGCGATTTTTACACTTTTTTTACATTTTAATTTTTTTTTTTAATTTAGGCGATACTCTGAACGGTTCTTGACGCGAATTGTGTCTCAAATTTGGGACAAATAAATAAAGAAAATGTGAACATATATGGACTCTATAGTTTTTTTTCATTGTGTGGAGTTTGTTTTATGCTTTGAAAGTTGAAGAGGAGTACATTGGAGTGGCACATATTGTATATTTCTAAAAACACCACGGCGCAAATTTAAAAAAAAATATCGCGTAGGTCATAGCTTGTTTTGTAAAAAAAACATAGCATTTTAGCCAAAACAAGGTGAGCCAAAGTTCTTTTTTCTTGACTTTATATTATACACTAAGCATCACTCAATGAAGTAGTGAATTAACAATTCGTCCTGGGGCAGGAAACCTGCAGCCATGTACTCTTGGCGCTTGAATATATTTAATATAGGTTTTCAAGCCATTTCAAAGAACCCTATGCAATACAAAAATCATATCTAGGACCAGTAAATTTTATATCCATTTGTTACAGCTTTGTACATTTTCGAAATAGAAGGGCGCCCTTTTCTATGCATCATTTCTTGAAGATTGCTGTCATTCCTAATGCATTAAACGGGCTATAGTGGATTTCAAAAGTATGTTTGGGGTGGTGCCATGGTTAGCGCCACACTTATTGCATTTTATAAGAGGACATTGAATGGTTTAGAGTTTTTCCAAAAAGTTGTAGACATTTCTGTTCAAATGCTTAAGTATCAAATGAAATGACATTACAACATATTGAACATATCAGAGTGTACTCAGCTAAATTCAGACAAGTTCTATATTTTGAACGGGACACCGTATAGTCATAATTGCCTCAAGATTAATGGGCATATTTATTCTTAATTTAGGATGAAAAAAATCCTTCTCCTGATTAAAAAAAAGTTTTCCCATTTAGTGTGTAGGCTTTACTTTGTACAAGTCAACTTGGAGGAATCAATGTTTTCGAAACCAAATTTCCATTTTATCCTAGGGACCCAACCCAGAGATAACCCATGGGAGTGTGATCATGACACTAACACAAGTAAACGGGGGGGGGGGGGGTCAGTAAGAACCAGAACCACATACCCATAAAAAAATGACATCAGAACTTTGACTAGACCTATGGCCAATTGAAATGGCATTCTCCAAAATGTGGTTCGCACATTTCCATCATCATCAACTCCAATATAGGTTTGAACCAAATAATGTATTATATCTACTCTAGAATAACCAATAAATAGTTATTGTAAAATATAGCCAAATTATATTGCAAAATCTATTCATGAAATCAGACAATAGCAAAAAACTCCTTGAAAAAGATGAGTACCGTTAACCGAGAAATCGCAAAAAAAACAAATGGTTCTATGGACACCACCCCCTTAGGCACTAAAGTGTAAAGACGGGGATCGGCCTATTGATTCAGCATTGGACATTTAAAGAAAAAAACCCGTTTCATAAAATAAATGTGAGCGCCGCGGTATTTTTCTTGAAATTCATGTGTTCGTAACACTTAAGTGACAAGGGGGCGGGGGTTCCTAGGGACCCTCCAAAGTTGTTTTCGCGCTGGCCGCTTTACGCGTGGGTTTTTCGCGCAAAATTTTTTGAATTGTAAGACTTTTTTTAAATGCGCTTATTTTCATACCAAAAAAATTAAATCGTCAAGCCGTTTATGAGTTAATTAGTGAGGGTCCCAGGAACCCCCCCTGTTTAGGCACTAACGGGAAGTCATTTGAGAATATTTTTAAATCTAAGAATAAGAAACGAGAACCAAAGCAAAGTTTTTTTTTTGCTGAATTAAGTTCACACATACGGTAAACAATTATTAGTAACATTAAAAATAAATTATTAACCCTTTATGTGCTGAAACAAAACAATTCATCATGTACGTTGCCAAACGTTACTGCACAAACTCTATGGGGAAAATTACGATAAACATTGGATTTTTTAAAAAAAAAATACAGGATTCCCTAAAACGGCTGGTTTGTGTTAATATAAGTAATTTTGGGTCTTCTAGAATAGATATCAACATAAAATACGTTTTACCAAAAAGTTTGATGTAGCACAATGCTCATTTGAATTTTCCGTCTTTTTCGCGTGTTTTGTTTTACCCTAATTTGCAGCCCAAATAACAAATTGTCTTTTTTATTGATGATTTGGGGTTGTATTATGACCCTTCACATGTGGTATAAATTCGTACAAAAATTCCCGCGGGAAAGTGGTGAGCCTTCCCTTAGGGGGGTCCCATGAACCCACCCCCCCACCTTGGGCAACCAACGGGAGTGAAAACCCTGGTCACTTACAGTTGTTAAAAAGCAAGGAACACAAAAATAGGAACTTGTTAAGAAAACAGTAAACAAATAAAATAAAGCATATTTCTGAAGTCAGATTCGTGTCATTGACCTACAAAGTGAAGGCATGAGAAATAGAGCAGGTGATTGACTGCCTATGTTTTCACTACCACGGATAGCTAATTTTACTAAGGCTATTGACTATTATTAAGTAAATTTTCAATTATGCAAGTTGTTTCACGTACAAACTTTTTTCTTTAGACCCTTGAAATAAAATGAAAATATATCTTATAATATTATGTGTTAGGCAGAGTGATTTAAGAGAAACATGCAAAATTGACGACTGAGTCCGTCCCACGTACTATGTCAATCAAACGGGTGGAGTTACGATTGGTTCAAGCGCTTATTTAGGGAAGTACCGTCACTATAATATAACACCAATGCATTTTACCAATTCACTTCAGATATTTTATGGATTGAAAATTCAGCATCATGCTGAAATGGTCATCAAATTTTGTCCATAAATAATTCCGATTGGTATTTCGCGCAAACCATACCAGATGTTTCTATCACGTACAGGTGTAATGAAATTTAACCACTGCTTTCACGTGAAGTCTTACTTATATAATTACGCGAATAACAAACAGGGCATCAAAAAACCCTCTAATTCTTATCTTCAAGCTTAGAGCAAATATGATGATACATGGACTGTTCCAGAAATTCTACACACCTCATAAAGATGCCCCAACTCGGAAACTCCCACGTAGGTTCCTTAACTTGCACCCAACAATAGGGAAAACTCACCCAATTTTATAAGCTACATTGGAATTCCCGCCATTTTAAAGAGACATGAGGAGAGTTCCAGAATAAGCGCCCCAAATTTTTATTCGAACCTGTTTTTTTTACATATTGGAATGCTTACCACTGTAGTAGATCACACTGAAGTGCATAAGCCGACTACGCCCGTTCTTATGTAATAGATTAATTATCGTAGTTTCTGTCGTGCAAACCGAAAGTCAAAGCATGGTTTTTTCTTATGGGGAACGATTACGATAGCAGGCAACGTTCACAACAATGTTTGCGGTTTTCTTTTGCACATTTTGTCCAAATAAACATTCAAACGTTATCGGAGGGTGGTCTACAACCGATCAAGTGATTTTTGAGAGAAAATGCATAGCCTAAAAAAATCTCCTCATGTCACTTTAGGGTTGCCCAGGTGGTTTTAAGTGCATCTTTAATCACCTATTCTTAGAAATCTTTAGGGTAGTATGATATTAAACATTATCCTACGCGCTTTATTTGGAAATTAAAAAGTGGGGTCCGATCGTGTTCGATTTTATTTCTTCATATGGGCGCAAACCACAGTCAAACATCTGATTTACACAAATTTTGAGTTAAATAGCCCAGTTTTGGATAGATAGAAGCAAAATGACAATATAAGGTTAATGAATGTGGTCGACTACACTTGTTGGCCGTTTGTTCCTAAATGAAAAACAGTTTTAAGAGATTTGTAATTGCAACCTTTTGGGTTGACTTATTTTGCGAGCATTGCTCCTGGTTTTTCTCATCCCAATGTTATTGTATTTATTTATTTAGTTTTCTGGTAAAATAAAATGAAACTAAAAGAAATCTATTTCCTGGGGCCTTATAAGTTATATCACACCGGGTACAGAGAACTTTCTTCCTATACCAAAAAACGCTATTTTTGATGGAGTAAAGTGGGGAGCGAAGTTGTCGATGTATGATATTCTTTTACGTAGTAATTAAAGTATTATAACAGGGTGGGGGGGGAGTAAAAAAACTTGACCAGATTGGGTCCGCCATTTCTTTATTTTTAAATATGTCATATCTACGTAATGTGGTACCCTTTGAAGGCTTAGTTTTTCATAATCTCTTAATTTGCTGCAAGACAATCACATCTTAAGTATATAGGCCGAGCTACAGTCGTTTGAATCAAGTTGTCGGTTTTACACTTTGTCAACGGATTCACATTCAAATTAACGGCGTTCAGCTAAGGAAATCAGTGTCCAGGAAAAAAGTCGAGCTATTTATTGAATGCAGAATAAATGTGACACTATTTAACCCCACCAAATTCAGTCATAATAACCTATCATAGATGCCCTCTGACGTTTCTACGTCCTCATCACTCATAGACAATCATTGAAAATAAAGTAGCTTGAAACATGTATTAGTTTCTGAGGAGTTGAATGACATACCATGAAGGGAACAGACATCAGTGATAGCCCTTTAGGTTTTAAAATATTGTCTATATTTTGGTTCCACCAAAATATGCACATGTTGAAAAATAGTTTTTCAAATAACCTTACCATTATAACTGGTTTTTACACATTAAGATCCCATTTTATTTGACATGAGCATAAACGTAGCTTAGTCTCATGTTAGGAGGTCAGTTGCAAAGTTGGGCCCGTTGTGATTCAAATGGACTTTGTGGATGGTAAAAGCTGACTACTTGATTCCAACTACTGTAGCTCGACCTATAACTCGCCGATTGAATTATCTTTGGCAGCACATAAAGATAAATGAACCTTAAGCTTTCAGAGATATCACATATATTAGATATAATTTGTGCTTAAAATTCAAAATAGCGGACACATCAGGGTAGTTTTTTTTGACTCACCTTTTATATGATTGCTAAGCTTCCATATCACTCTTCAAATCAAGATGGCAAAAATAAATTACGAATTTAGAACCATCACAATTCGAACGTTCGATGTTCTTGAAAAATATAAAGAAATTTTTTATTTTTTTTATTCTTTTTGTATTTTTGATATTTGTTTTCTATTCAAAACGCGGTTTGAAAGAAGTGTTTGAATATTGTTGATTTTAAAACTACATATGCAACCACTCATATTCCTTTTTAGTATACGCGTACCATGGACATTGTATACAATTCAGATCAAAACGTATCAATATCCATACTATCACCGTATGGATCCAGTACACCATGATACAAGAATGAAAACAAGTGAAAGGCACTTCTATTTTGTCTCGTTGAATTTTCCCATAACATTCATATTTACCCTGTAATGTTTAAGCAAGTCATTATAAGCGAGAACATTATACACTTCCCATCTACTCTTTAGTCTTATGTCTGAATAAACAATTCATCACACTGCATACAAATAAGCTTTCCGAAAATATACATTTATTATAAGTACATCATAACATGTTTAAAACAGCTTTGCACTCGAAAGAACGGTTAGGATATCAATAACGCTGCGTTATCGTAGCTAAAGTACTCTGAGATGACAATATGCTTCTCGATGTCCTTGAAGTGTACATTATCGCATTAGCTAAACCTACGTTAGCAAAAATTAAATCATAAAAACATAGGTATTAACTGTCAGAAAGATGTTTTGCAGTCGTCCCACGGTGTATACCGCTTCTGATAGTATTTGTGTTGTACATTTTGCCTCACACTGCCTTGAATATGTGTGCTTTTTTTTTATTTAATAAACATTTTTAATTTGTTTTTTTTTAAGGGTTTGATATAGTAGACGCTTTAAGGCGGTTTGGAATTTAATTAGCAGATATTTCCAAGACCTCCTGGGAAAAGCAATCTACGATGGCTAAGGGTTAAAGGTGCAATTTAGTGCTCCACATCTCCCTCCCCCGACGTACCTGAAAAAAGAGATTCTTATATAATCTGCCCCTTGGCCAATTATAGTAGGTGTGTCTAATCATACGTGTAAGTTCGATCTACTCTGGAAGAATTCGTAATTTTTATTTTTGTCGCGTAAAGGACAAACATTACAACACATGGAGCGTATACAATCATTTTGCTCAAAGCATCAAAAGACCTTCAGAAACAACTGAAATTTGGAAATAACCTTTTCTATGTGAACCTTAAACAAAAAGTGAGGTGCTAGGATCAAAATACCTTTAATTACCCACAAATCAATTCAATAATGATTATATTATAGACGATCTTACTTTTCTGATTCACCAGAGTGGTGATAGTATAAAAAAATCAACCTTCAGATATCCTTTCAAAGAAAAAGAAGAAAACAAATTAAAATGCTGAAATTCAAAAGTGTATTTGCTTTAATGAAATAAAAGAAAATAAGTTCCCTTTGGCAATTGAGATACCTACGTAAAACATTGCAACCTTCAAGGTAAATGATGAAAATGCGTGGCAGCTTCAATTGAATGAATAAAACTTACTCTCTTGTGACTTGATGTTACTAAATAAACAGAAACATACACACTTCACACACGCGCGCACTCGCACACACATACACACTTGTCCTTAAAGCAATAATAGCGCATTTTTTGAAGAGCGCCCCCATTTTTTCAAAAATGTTTTTTTACACGGTTGCATTGGCAACTGGCTAATAAACTATACCTGTGAATGGTTAAGCTCCAAAATGTCTATGTGTCGCAAACGAAGGAATTTTGTAATTCGAATGATTAATATCTCCGATAATGATTCAACGGCTGCTGGAAACGGTCTTCCAATATAAAAGAGCCGGGAAATAGCGCCATGTACGTATTTACGCTCATCCATTAGTTGTTTTATTGGTTCAGGTAAGTCAAGTTAAAGGTCATTTTCTTGAGGTGGCACTATTTCATCATAGACAGACATAAACTTAGCATTTTTTAGCTCTGCCGTTAAGTACAATCTGGGATCCCAATTCTAATTACAAAATCGCAAAATTACAAAATATGCATTTTTTAGCATTCTCGTTCGCAGGTGTAGATTCCTAGACAATTACCAACATAACTGTGCAAAAATATCAAATTGGGGACGCTCTTCAAATATGTGCTGTTATTGCTTTAATAATAAGTTCATGCCCAAGGTTTAGACACCCTGTAACCAACCAAGAGATGTGCTTTTTCATTAAGCAGCTTTGCATTCGTCGATTACGTTTTGTCATGTTCTGGGTGATGCCCTCATGCATCACTCGCTGCCAAGCATAAAAAGTGATTTGAAGATCTCAGACAAGGCCAGTGAAAAAACACGAAACTCAACAAATTGCGCACTACATCATTCAGGTCTTCTTGTTCAAGTTGTTCATGTAGCCCTCGCGTTAACGCTTTTCCGGCAATTTACTTCAAGGACATAGTAAAAATAGGGGTGACTTTGCCCACATTAGCCAAGATCCATTCACCAAGAACTAGGGCTTGAGAAATGGTGTGTGTGTTAGTGTGTGTTATGTGCGTGTATGTGTGCGTGTGTGTGTGTGTGTGTGTGTGTGTGTGTGTGTGTGTGTGTGTGTGTGTGTGTGTGTGTGTGTGTGTGCGACGTGCGAGTGCACACGTATGTGTGAAATGTGTGTGCGAGAGTGCGTGCGGGTTTGTGGGTTGGATGTGGGTGCGTGTCTGTGTACGTGTGTGTGTGCGTGCGAGCGCGTGCGTGCGGGTGTGTGAAGTGTGTGTGTGTGTTTGTGTGGTGTTCGCCTTGTTATACTGGTGTATATTATCATATCGAATCCAAGTAAATGTGGAAAAAAATACAATTTCTTATATATTTTTGTAACTGTATAGACTTTTTCGGCGGTAGGAATTACATTGCGCTCAGAGTGATAACGGTATGAGATGAAACATTTCAATAACGCTTGCTACGAACCAAACCCGAACGATGACCTCATACGACAAACGATTTATTGCATTACATCTTAAGATCGATAATCGCTGCGTGTTTCTCAGTCAATGGGTCACCTTTCTTTGATCGAACCTGTTGTACAATTTAAAGATGAATTCTGATTTTATGCCGTTGAGTGCACTTCGGGAGCTATATAGAAACAGCGTTGAGAACAACCTACATTTCTATTAATATAACTGTAGAGCGTTTAAGCACAAGAAGTTGCTGGAAGTTTATAATTTATTTGGACAATTATCCCATTTTATGTAGTTATTAAGAAGGAGACAATTAAAGAAAGAAATGAAAGAGACGGATAAAGTAGTAATATAATATTGGCGCCAAACCTCTACCAATATAATACCAAATGTTTGTCAAATTGCTGTGCGCTTAACCCGTATAGTTAAATGAATAGCTTCATTAGTCGCGAAACTCAAGCTCCAAAAAGCAAATGGGCCTCCTCAAAATTAATAGGCGGCTCTCGGTGGCATTTTCTAAACATTCGGCTGGCATGGTGCCTATTCAAGCTCGTAGAACACGAGTGATTGTCAATTATAATTTGTCAGTGATTTTGTAGGTCATAGTATAAACAAATTTGGGAAATTCTGGAATTTGACGCCTGACGGGTTTTCTTCCCTCTCTTTCTTTCCTTCTCTCTCTCTCTTCTTCTTTAACTAGAGCTCAGAAGAAATCGCGGGCAGCTGCGAAAACTACCAGGGTTGCATCCCGGAATTGAATTAGAAATGCAAACAATTGTTCACCTCTTACATTATAGATATAGTGTATGGATGAAAAAGCACGATTTTAAGGTAACGATTAATAACATGATCCTATCCTGTCTTGCCTTCCAAACCCACACAAAATAACCGTCAATTAGGATATTTCTGAACTTATTAACCTATGTCTGCGGGAGGCTTGTAACTAAAAACAAATAGATGAATTCTTTTTGGCTCGTTTTAGAATTGTTCCCAAAGCACACTAAATAAACACATTAAGTTATTGATCTTAAAATTCATCATGTCATAACTATGTCAAATCAATGCCCTTAATGGTGACTTTTATGTAGTGTTCAAAAAACAAACATTGGCGAATGGAGAGACAAATTATGTTCCAATACTCAGGAGTGATGAAATATATGATATGATTCGGCGATCATGAGCAATCACAGCGCTCTAAACTATAATTGCACCAGGTCTTTTGTACGCGCTGCGGCCTTTTGGGACCAAAAACATATGAGATGTTTACCTTCAACACAAAGCATATCTCTGAGGATGTGTTAAAGACGAGAAAAGTACCATGCCGTTCAAAATATCAGGGTTATGATTCTCATTGGAGATTTCTAAGCTACAAAATAGCAAAAAAACTTACTTTTTGGATGATTTATATCGTCCTCTCTAATCCCGGCTGAATTCCGTCAAATATCACAGTGATACAATTGGTAAGTTTCAATCATTGGATGTTTGCGCATTGCTTTTTGAAGTTCAGCGTAGTCATTCGCAGAAGTGCCGAGAAAGTTTCCACTTGGAAATTGGAATTCTTCATTCTCGTTAAAATTACAATTTTGTTCTCCTTCAGTTTCTTTCCTCATGTGAATACATCCTTTTATCTTATAATCGTTGAAACTTGCAAGAAAGTAAAAGCTGTGATACAATTATCATTACCGAAGAACAATCCAGCGGACGGTGGGTAGCTAAAGCGCATGTCCATTTGTTACAGAATCAAACTCTCTTCTGTTGCCGTTTGATGTAGGTTAATATCATTACACAAGCGTATAGTCTTTCATATGGGCTGGGACAAGGAGGGCAATTATGACGTATAGCGTCAAGAAAAAAAGAAAATGCATTGCACATACTTCATGCTTTGCGATTGAAAACTGTTATTCATCTTCGTCTTTATTTGATTTGAGCTACCTCAAGGGAACGATTTACCCTATACCATATCATCAATTTTCAAGGTCCAGGCACGAGGTGTTGCTGAATGGAGAGGCCTATATGAGTAACATATAATACCGAAAAGGAAAATTAGAAGCAAGAATTCTAAAATCTCAGTCTCTTCTCCAACTTCTTTGCCAAAGTAAAAGATTAGAGTTATTATCAGGATTATTATTGCAGTAGTGCTATTGTTCTCATATGAACGAGAGCCACAGTCACCAAACATTAAGTGATGTCCAAAGTCAAATGACTGATTTCTCAAGTCTCTTTCATTTTGATCTTGCGATATTCGCTACGACACCATGGCCACGGTTGTTTGAAACGTCGTTAGAGAACTAACATTATATAAAAGTAACAAAGTTAGAGCCTTTTTGCTCCTTCCTCTAAAACAAATTGATCCTTACAAAATTATACTTTAAGGGCCATTCTTCGGGAAGTCACACACGTGACCGAACTTTATTTACCCATGACAAAAACATATTTGGAAATTCCCTATATTGATAAGGAATTTCCATGTCACATTTACTGAAATCTTTAACTAATTTCCTCGTCTTTTGTGAAACATGTTTTCTTTTAACTTTTCGTGACTAAATAATAGAATTGTCGCTGCGTTCTGAGATCTTGTAGTATTATATATTAAAATAACACCAGTCGCATACATTCCCATTGAAATTTCTGAATCGTGCTCAACAATCGTGCTCAGCAACCTAGTGGCGATTCTGGAACTGCTATCGTCAGTCCATTTCAGTAAATTACTTGTGCGCATGGCAATATATAGGGACAACGTTTTGCAAGTATTTTTCTGCTTCTGAAAAAGTATCAGCACTAGAGATCATGAGGTAATCAACTTAAATATGAAATTTTATTATTTTTGGGAAAATAAATTTTAATCTTATGAAGGATATATACCTTTCAGTAAAGAAACGTCACAAAATGTTAAGTTCGAAGCCAAAGCACGTGCATTAAATCCTTTCAATAAAGGCTGAATCTGTCAATCTCTGGAATGGCCGTTATTCTAGAGAAGTTCCTGAACCCGATTTATGTTCCTTACTGATCTGTAATACGATGAAATTGGATACACGCAAGATTAGGGAATAGATTTTATTGCCGGACGGAAATGGGAGAAACCTGTAAAATTTGTCGGTGAAAAAATAGTTCTTTCCTTTAAAAAACAGTTTAAAAAAATTATATACTAATAAGGTATTAGTGTGTATACCACACCTCGAACGCCATTAAGGTCTGAGAATTTGAACCATTGGGTAAGTGTATTTATGAAGCATGTTAAGGGTTATATATTGCTATTCTTTAACGTAACTGCGTCTCGCTGTTAAGACATGGTAATACAACATGGTCAAGAAGCAAGATCATAGGATCATTCAGAAATCCAGTGGTCACAAAATAAAGCTATCCTGAAACTGCAATTGACTAAACACTCCGTTATAGTTTGATGAGTATGTTTGTGTATTTCCATTTGCCACTGCGGCTGTGTTAATTTAATTTTCGTCATCAGAGGTTAAATAGAAAAAATGCTCAAGTTTCATAAAAGGATCGTTGCCTTGGGGATATGTTTATTGGAAGCTAAGCAATGTGTACATCAAAAAGTGACGCTCTCTACAAACTGAGGTCGCGCTTCCCAAGTTATCTCTGAATGTCCCTTTAAAGATACTAACCACTGATGGGAAGACATTACAAAACTATTCACAGCATATATTCCGTACCATAGCGTCTACAATTTGAAAGAATGCCCCTCAACAATATATCTATGCAATAGGAGCCATGGCATGGTACAGAACTCATGTATGGCAGCTAAAGGGGTCAACGTATTGGTAAGCGCGTTGCTTTCTTAGGGCAATACTTCTTTTTCAATAACAACGCGTTGCTTAATAACAATTATAAGTGAAAAACCAACGCGATGTTAATGAAAGCAACACATTGCTTTCACACAGTTCTTAATACACGCGTTGCTTTCATTAGCAACGCGTTTCTAATAAAAGCAACGCGTTGCCAATGAAAGCAACGCGTTGCCTTGCCAACCAATAAAAAAGTAAAAAAAGCAACAATTTTTGGCTAAGTTACCCAATCAGGATTAGACGGCCCTTTAGATAGGCTACGTACCTCGAAATTTTGACTTTTTGAGATAAAGTTATTTCTGGGCAATTTTGGGGCGCTGCTTTTCATTTCAAGTCTTATATGCCAGAAACGCTTCCTTTCTGAGATAGCATATCCTAACCGGATGCTTTTTCAGTACCATTCTGAAGGTATTTTGTCGACAACCTCCGTATCTCTTAGTTACGTGTCATTTTCAGGGTCTCAAAATCGCCTTATTATTTCATGGCAAAACACGTAACTTGAGATACGCAGTTTTGCCAAAAACTTTCTATAATGCCAATCTTTTGCTACACAAATTAATGGGACTACAGATGGTAAATCAAACTAAAAAAGCGTAAAATCAAGCTACTATGTTTGTAAACACACATATAAAGAAATTTTATTTCTTTTGTAAATTATATTTTGTGTTCAGCCATTGAAATATAGCATGTGGATTTTTGGCCATAACTGCTTTTCCTAATTTTTTACGTGCAAAACTACGTACTGACAAATTGGTTGTAATTCTGAATGGTTTATCATTATCCTCAAATTGATGGGATATACAGAATGATATGATAATATATAAATGTATTAAATTCAGCTAATTTTGTTTGTTTGTAATGTAATAAGAAAATGCACGGGCAAACTTTTAGGTAAATGTCTCAAAAGGGCAATTTTTGAGATACGAGTTTTTGCCATGCGTTTGCTAAAAAGCAACGCGTTGTGACCAATACGTTATGATCCTTTTAGCTTACCATACACGTAGCGTAATTACAATGCGCCCAGGTGACGCTCTTGTGGGAGCCAAAGATCTCGCTAAGTATTGCATTTTGTTTATATTCCAAGATAAATTTGAACCCTAAGATCACGCTGCTCAAACGCGATTAACTTAATTATTGCAAACGCGCTTCGCGCTCTGAAAAGCAAACATGAATAAAAAAATATTGAATCAACTTAGAACAGTGATGTCGTATGCTTGTAGCAACACTTGGTCATGCTCGCGGATTATGCCCTGTCAATAGTTGGGAATAAGCGTTTTCCTACAACGAAACCCATTAGTACCATCAGCTCGCGATAAACAACAACGTTGCTGGCGTTTTCGATAGTGCCTTCTACATCGGCATTATAGTCAATGACAAAAATGTTTTTAAAATTGTTTGCGTTGGCATAGTTTGCCAATCAGACAAGCGCACATCGTAATTGGCTAGTGTGTCGAAAAATCCCGCCTACATTTAACGGCTAATCACTGCGTGCAGTGGTCTGAGAGAGACGTCACAGACGCACGTCTGCCCCTGACCGTAACAAATTTGTTTAACGATGTTGCATGCAGCTTTAAATGCTATCTTTTCCTACTTCCTTCCCTCTGCAGTGCATTTTTGTGTACATTTAATTTTCAGGCCCATTTCAAAAAATTACTTATTTGGATTAACTCATCCGAGATTTCCAAAAAAATAGACCAAACTCACCTGCTCATGGGAACGTGGTTTTCTAAATATTTAAAACCGTATCTCTAATGTGAGATCCCACCGAAGGTATCTCTCAGGCTTCTGTTGGTTATTTATTCATAAGATGTAGACATTTAAATAGCGCCTTTAAACCAAGTATCACAGTGATTTACATTATTTCCCTGTTACGAGAATCGTCGGCTGGCGTGCACTCGCATGGCGACCACATTAACTACATTCGTCACAGCTTCCCATTTCGTATCTAGGTGGAAAGCGAAAAGCGCTTGCTCATGGGCTCGGGATTCGAACGGACAACACTGAGATTATTGCGAGTCGAGTGTTATTATCAATAACGTGTCAATATATTAGAAATATCGAGGGTTAAATTCAGCGCCGTTTATTTTGGGAGGTGCGGGACTTCGAAAAAGTGGACCTTTTTTTTCAAAAAGTTGACTTTTTCAAAAAGTGGAAAAAGTGGGCCTAACCCCCTTAAAATGGTCCGTTCTTTGGACTTTTTGAACATTTTCACCAAAAAGTGGGCTTTCTTGTAAAAATTTCTCTACATTTACTACCTTTTTATCCTAAAATTCAGCAAAAAGTGGACCTTCTGCACCTTTTGGGTTTTTTTTTGGGGGGGGTGCGACTGCACCCCGCACGCCCCCTGCGTACGGGCCTGGTTAAATCATAACATTGCATCAGCTTACGATTTTTACAAAGGTAATTTTTTAGATTCAGGTAAACTTTTTTTCAGCGTGGTTGTACATTTCACTGCCCCTTTAAATATTGATCGATTGGGTAAAAAGAGCGCGACAGCATTTTTATAAGTTTATTTTTAATTAAATACATCCCAATTGAAGCTAAATAATTTTGGCAAAAACTACTTTTGCAGTAAAATTACTTTGATGATTATAATAGTCACTTTGAAACTTTCGTACCATCACATTTTTTTTTTTTTTTTTTTTAAGTATCACAGTGATTTACATTATTTCCCTGTTACGAGAATCGTCGGCTGGCGTGCACTCGCATGGCGACCACATTAACTACATTCGTCACAGCTTCCCATTTCGTATCTAGGTGGAAAGAGCCAAGCGATGTGCTCATGGGCTCGGGATTCGAACGGACAACACTGAGATTATTGCGAGTCGAGTGTTATTATCAATAACGTGTCAATATATTAGAAATATCGAGGGTTAAATTCAGCGCCGTTTATTTTGGGGGGGGTGTGCGACTGCACCCCGCACGCCCCCTGCGTACGGGCCTGGTTAAATCATAACATTGCATCAGCTTACGATTTTTACAAAGGTACATTTTAGATTCAGATAAACTTTTTTTCAGCGTGGTTGTACATTTCACTGCCCCTTTAAATATTGATCGATTGGGTAAAAAGAGCGCGACAGCATTTTTATAAGTTTATTTTTAATTAAATACATCCCAATTGAAGCTAAATAATTTTGGCAAAAACTACTTTTGCAGTAAAATTACTTTGATGATTATAATAGTCACTTTGAAACTTTCGTACCATCACATTATCTTAGAAATGCAGTAACATTGTTGGTGTCTTCTGTACCAAGAGGGACCCAATTTACCGACAAGTAACTGTAACCAAATAATTTACCTTACTATTTCATGTATTTTCTCTAAGAGTTGTGTTTCGCCCAATAAAGTCTTCGCTTTTTTTCTTTCACAATTCGCCTGTTTCGTCTCGATATCGACTGACTTGAAGGCAGACCTGGCCGAAAACCATCACAAATTAGGTGAAATAGCGTAGGCAAAATGATGTTTTATGCTATTTCTTTTCGACCGTATACATCAACACACATATAGTTTGGTATCTTGCAAGCTATTAATGTGTCCGAGGACGGAAAAACTAAATAATTGGCGAGGCGCAGCCGAGCTCATTATTTTAACAATTTTTCGGCCTAGGATACATTATGGGCACATAGATGATAGTTCAAACCCTTTATTTCTATTCTATTACGTAAAACATATCGATTTAATAAGAAAATGCATTTGCGACCCATTATTGCGGATTCTATTACCTCTGCTGCCCATTATTGAAAATGGAGCATTCTGATTGATCAGTATTCTTTAACTGCCCATGAGCTACAATAATGGCTCGTGAATATATTTTCTCATTAAATCGCGCTGTCTTCGGTAATAGAATAGAAATAAAAGGTTTGCAGTATAATTTATGGGCTCATAAATCCTCGGCTGGAAAAACTTGAAATAATGGGCTCGGCTGCACCTCGCCCATTATTTACTTTTTCCGACCTCGGATACAATATTCGCCCATAAATGATACTGCATCACCCTTTATTTCTTAAATAATAGGCAGTAAACTGACCAATCAGAATGCTGCATTTTCAATAAAGGGCAGCAGAGGTAACAGAATATTATTTATTGAGCTTGAGTTTTTTTGGTGAGAATAAAAACTGTATTTGTTAGGTGTATCATCGTGATCATAGGAATTCCCATGTCATCCATAATATTCGAGTGGCAAATCCAGTGCAGATGATATGTTGAAATTGAGCCTTAGGGCTACAATCTTTCAAGTGAAAAAGAAAGACACGTTGGAATCAAAGAATTTACGGTTAAGCAATATAAAATCTGGTTCTGAACATGGCTGAAAAAAGTAAACGCTATCATTCTTAGCCGTGTACTTGAGTCCCGTTTCTGCACATGCTTTGCCGCACCACACGGATACTTTCAATTCTTAATCAAAAATTTAATAAGTGGTAGATAGTCGAGAATTTAAATTCTTATTAAATACCCGCTACTTATTAAAGTTTGACAAAGTACTTGCACATTATTACGTCGTATGGAATGCTGTCGTTTATTGACAAGACATGAACTTGTTTCTTTGTGAGGATACAAATGCAATGTGTGGCTAGCTATTCGGTCACGTTTCTACTCGTTCGTACCAAGAATGTAATAGGTACAATGCTTTAAAACGGTAAGACATCTATGTTATTCATGTAATCTAAAAGTAGGGCGCATTTTGGCGCCAAAATAAACTTTAGATTTAAAGTGTTATTGCACTGATTACCTAAAGAACAGGATCATAAAATCGTAATAATGTCAGTGTGTACAGTAGTAGTTCGAATAAATACCTGGTAATCTGGTATCACAACACGAATCCTTTGAAAAACCTAGCAAACAATCGTACTTCAATAGCCAAACCTTGTAGGTTTTGCTCTGATTTAATATAGTGTTTAAATATTATTAATGTAAGCAAAATCAGAATCCGTTATTCTAGCGGCTGTTTGTGTTTATACTGTATAAAGTTTGCCTATAGAGCGACCACCACCCCAAGGAGGTTAATTCTCCAATGCCTGAGGTTATTTTATTTATGTCGCAGATCCGTCCATGTGTAAAGATTGGTGTTCGCGGTTTTAGCAATCACCAATCGCCCGGCCAATTGAGCTCTCAAAGTATTATTACACCAGGTAACGGACAATGCCATTGGATGTCGCGGGGATGAGCATCTATTTTTGAGTGGAATGGAGAATTACTGGAAAGACCGCGCCTGCCTATTATTTGATAAAAAAGCACGAATTGTTACTCTAAGAAACAAAAGTTTAATTATTAATCCTTAAAATGTCGTAGGTGAAGTATGATATTACGGCTTATCTCAAACCAAGATTGTCCGAAGATTTAGGGCGGGGTCCACGCTTTATTTATTAAATAATATTCTATAATATGGCTGCATGAAGATATTTATTCAGCATATCACCACAATTTGGTAAAAAGTATTTTTGGAGTCATCCATTTGGGTCATAGGGATGTTTGACAAGTTGGCCATTGACAGTAGCAGATGCGCGGTGAAACGTCTGCGTTGTTTGAGTTCCTATTCTTTTCTGGACGCGGATCATGATTATTCGGAAAATAGCGGGCGGTAAATATCGGGTGATATGCCTTGCGCTCATTGATGCGAAAGTTTTTCTACAGCAACGGCGACATTCCACAGGCCACCTTGTGCTGAAATCGACAATTGAAAATGGATGACTCTTTTCACGGCCAAACATAAGTGCCTTCATTGATCTCTCGATATCAATTATTTCTACTAAAAGATAATTACTTTAATTACTTTATCCTTTCCAATAACAAAGATACATATATCAACAAAAATACATCATAGTTATTTTCTTTCATTAAGAAAATCGGCCAATATGCCTTTATAGTGAAACAGGCTTATATTTTTAAAATAAGAAACCGCGCCTGGAGATTTTTCTTAGAAACTGCCTATCAAAATGAGAGGAGAGGATATTTTGTTCTTGTTAAAATTGTCAAAGGTCAAATGCAAATTCCCATATGGTCTACAATTAAAAACAATAGAGGTCTTGTATGCACTTGTCAGCTACACATATTTTCGACACATTTTCTTTTGTTGGGGACCTTTGAATTTCCATTTGACCTTTCACAATTTTGACAAGAATTCTATTGAGTGATGAAGAATTTCCTCGACGGATTTCAACGATCTGAATAAGTCATAAGAAAGTTATTTCAGGAGTTCAATGAAAGCGTGTTGGATACACATACTGACCAGTACTCAACTTATAAGTTAATACAGAACAGTACTCAACTTTTTAAGTAACTGTTTGTCAATCAACTGAAGTAATGGTGTCACTTTTGTGAGTCTTTTTGACTCTTTTTGTCTTGGATCTGCGCTCAGTGAGCCGAGAAGTAACGGATGTCTCTTATTTTCACACAACAGTTACCTAATAATCAGAGAAATATTATGAACTAGTCATGACTGTGGCAAGCTCCTACATAAGAAATTATTAGCGGTTGTTTGGGGGGCTTACTTTTTGTGTTTAGTTAAATATGTTTGTAGCGAAAGTCCATCCTCCCATCCTCTCAATGTCCAGGAGCTGCTTGAGGCCATGGACGTTTTTGCATTTTACACTCTTTGCTGCAACCTTAACTAACATGGTTAACTTGGTTCCATTTTAAACATTGTTTTAAATGCCCGTTTCAATCTTATTTTGGAGAATTCTTGTTTTAGCATAATAAAAGAAAAATACACATATTTTTAATGAAACCCACAACCTCCTCTTTCCCCTTGAGGTTTTGGTCTGGATTCCGGGCATCACTGGCCCATTGCTTAATACAGGTATGTTTGAGGGTAGCCTTCGGGTGACTGTGTTCACTTTTAAAATATGGGATGGGAGTTTTCAAAATTGTCGAGATTCGTGATATGGAAAAGACCTTAACTGTGTTTCATTTGATTATACTGGAATGAACTTGGGATTTGAGGGCGCAGTAAACGTCTGTGTAGCAGTGCCTACAAAAATTAGGGCCATAAAATAGATAAAGCTGCTTAAAACCTGCTATATCGCTCCAATTTCGGGGCGTTTCTCGGAAGCGTCTTCAAATTTCGTATTGTTGCGCTCTGTTGTTGTTGCTTTGTTTCTTTTTTCTCTCAAAAAGACGAAATTCGATTTTTTTTCTGGCCATACTTAGCACAAGTGTTACACACCATTTTGATAACTTCTCGTTATATTGTACCTTTGGTTTTCATTTGCCATACGAGTCATTACTACCAGAATTTCTTCTAGGAGAAATTGGATTTCTCCTAGGAGAAATTCCAGCCAATGATCGCGCTCCGTATTATAGAGATCTAATTTCTAAAAGATAGATATATAGATCTATAAAAATTGATCTAATTTCTAAAAGATTAAATCTGATTGTAGAAATTAATTTTTCTAGGAGGAATTCAGCCAAAAGGAGCGCTCCCATTGGCTGGAATTTCTTCTACACACACAGAAAAAAGTGAGTCACTTGCGTAAAACTGAGTCAATTTGTCCATATAGTGAAACACTTTCCCTCAAAATGAGTCACCTTGACTCATTTTTGGACCAAGTGTTTCACTATACTAACAAGTGACTCACTTTTTTCTGAGCTTTTCTGTGTGATGGGTAAGTCCCCGTGATAGGTCAAACAGCGTGTGTGTAAATGTTAACATTTCTTAAATGAATAAGGGTTATGATAAATTTAAGCCATTTGTTTACCTGTTTGCATAACTAAAAAATCATGAATGATACTGATTAACCATTTTGAGTCACAATTACTAAGCATACTGATCATTTTGACTGTACACGTTCACATATCACGTCCGGCATCGGAACCTCCCTAATAGTAGTTGAACGGTGAACGCCGGTGTAACTTGAGTGAATCGCTAAACGATTTTGTTAGGAACACATTTATATGTCAGACATCCCCACTCACGTATTTGTACTAACATTACACTCAAGTTCCCGTACTCATTGAATGTAAGTGTTTCTATTTGGCCTTTATTAATTTCCTGCATTTCTTTAACTTATTTTTTGTTCCATGAATTTCAAACTTTTAAATAAATTTAACAGATGTTTTACTATCCTATATATGATGAATAAATATCTTACCTTCTTAATTGAATATGATATACACGTACACCGTTGACGCTGTTTGAGCAGTCATGAATGTGTCACGAATAGACGTGTTCGTTTTTGTCTTTTGTCACAAATTTTATAACAGCCTAACAACAAACTATCATTCTAGTATCACTCCTTTAGATTCAGATCATTACACTTCAAATGCAACAAGCTTTCTCGGCTGCTTTCGATAAACATTATTTATTATTATTAATCCATTGTCCTCAAAGATACCCACTTGATGGTGTTTATATTCTCTGTTAATATCTCATCAATCATCTCGTAATTGCACTTCAAAACAGTGATGTTATTCACACTTAAAATGCAATTAGACGGGAAAAATAGCAATAATCATTCCCGCGCTACACTACATGCAACGCTTTGCCATATGTACCTTACGGTTGAAATCGTAGAACCTTAATCAATATAACTACGAACTAAGTGACAATTAGTAAATCTCGTTTGGGACTGGTTCAAAAGAATCATCCATTGCGGCCGCCTTACAGGAAAGGCTCAGATTTCATTAAGGTTTACTCCTTTTCCATATACTACCTCATTAAAGTTGAGCCAGTCCTCCATATAAGTAATTGTAATCCAGCATCGTTGATCACGCTTCGATGGCTCCAAGACACGCTCGCCGATGTGGCACATAGTGTCCCGCTTTGGAGATTTGAAATTCTCCATTAAGGGACAGTTCAGAATATTTTAACAGGGAGTGGAGATAAAGGCGATTTGCGACAAAATGGGGTTTCCCCGCAGACGTTGCATCGCAAAATAACATGCCTAAGCAGTTCACTGGCCACAGACTACGAAGGTCCCGGGACGATGGTCTAATACTGTTACAAAATTGTCTGTTGTGGTATTTTCGTGGGAATACTCTAAGTGAGTTGCCCGTACTTGTCAAATACCAATGGTGACATTTGCATTAACCAAAAATTGAGAAGTCCATCTCTAATTCCCCTAATCATACGGTATGATTAAAGAAAAGAACAAAAAAGAATGTTTTATGTTGCTAAAAAGGTGAGGATTAGCATCAATCACAGGAAAAATGCAGTCGCGAGAATGAACATCACGAAAAATGATCCAGCAAAAATGGGCGGAAATTACGTAGAAAATTGGATAAAATTCAAGTATCTTAGACCATCAAGAAAGGAAAATGTGGTGGTAGGAGAGGATATCAGTAGCAGAATGAACATACATAGAGCTGTAGCCGTTAAACAAGGTATGGAGATAAAACTATTTAAAACCATAGTTACAGCAACACTGCTACTTTTTAGCTGCGAAAAATGGAAAGTAAAAAGAGCAAAAGAAACAAGCCAGATTCCTTCAATATCAATTGATTAAAGCAACAGATTTTCAGAATATGTCAACTTCCCCGAATTTCCTCTGGAATAATGCCACCATCAAAAAAAGGTACCTGAAATGTTCAAGTCTTCACAACAATTGACCAAGCTAAACAAGCCAAGCAATGTCAACCAATTGGCATTGGGCGTATTTTGCTATCGGCTCGACCAGATTGGATAAATGACTACGACGACGGAATATTATGTTATTTTAAAAAAGGCATTTTTGGTGTATAGCCCTATAGCAGTATAGGTAAACAATAGAGCTTTTCGCACTCAGTAGCTGATGATCGATCAAATGTGCGATTGATTGCTGAACATCATACGCTCATGCGCAATAACGCCTTCGTTACGATTTAAAAAAAATTCCCAACGGAAAGATTTAATGAGCTGCTATTTTAATGAAATACCGCTTGTAGAGGCATTTACGACAGTGGTCATCGCTGACCTTTTAATGCTGAGGTAAATGATCATCTTTTACGGGATTTTGCTTGTCACCTTGGTTTGATTCTGCACAGAAATTGCACTTTTCCGTCGTGAAATTTAGCGAGGTGAACAAGTAAATGCAACATGGCAGACGCCCATGTCCTGTTATTTGAAGGGGCACAAGGGTGATATTTGTGTCGGAGTTGGTAAAGTATTATAATTAAAGAAATTCTGTGGCATGAAACAATATTAAGACACAATAAACTGCAGGCAAAACCAGGAAAATCTAATATATACTCCCCGCCTAAAAAATCCGAACGATGTTGAAATGGCCATCAACGTGCTCAAACTTGCTTTCAAATGAACGCGCCAAGCCAGCTGGATAAATCTCTCAAACTTCCACATCATGCTTCGTTATCAAAGCATTACGGACACAGGTCAATAAGCAAACACATTACGCGAACAACGCTCCTGGCATTTATTATTATAACTCACCTACCTACATACCTTTTTAATACAGTAATTTATATCGTTCGGATTTTTTAGGCGGGGAGTATAGTACTAGCCAGGCACTATGCAATCAGAGTCTTAATCCACCTTCCACCTGTCAAAGGCACGTTACTTTCTGATCTATACCAATGGTATGCTAATCCAAGACATCCCACTGACAGTGGGCTTTCAAAATCTGTGCCAAAAGCAAGCCAAGTCTGAACCCATTTAATCACAACTAAACGTCCACCAATATGTTTTGCCCATTGTTTTCTATAATGCGGACATAACTCACTCAAAAGGCATCCGATGTCATCTTACCAACTTGAGATAGAATAGGAGATCGAAAAGATACGCATCGCCGAAAATTCTGTAATGTACAGCGCTTTTTAAAGATAAATTTTGTTGAGGGGGATACTTCTCAACAAAAGTCTAATGGGCATTAGACATATAACGTATTGATTATTTATCACCATTGTAAACCCTGTATCGAATCATTTTTCTAGTAAACCCTATTGAATCATTGTTTCCATCAATTTAAGAATAAATATTACAATAAAGCCTGTTGCGCTGTAAACAATATAATGTAAATTTACAGTGGAATGTACGGCAGATAATCTGCAAAATAGCAGCTGTAAATTTTAGAGTATAAGGTAAGAATACAATTACAATTAATTCGTTTGTTAAAATGTACAATTAACCATAAAACAATACGACTCCCCGAAATAGAATAACTATAATAATGTAAATTAACAGTATGCTTTAAATTGCATATTCTATCATTCAATATTTTAGAGTAGGAATGTAATATATTTGTTTGGCAGATTAGCTTTCATACATTCAACTGCAAATTTTAGTAACGTGGAAATATATTACTTGATCGTAAATGGAAGGATCATGTTGTTAATGTTTAATTCTTAAACAATAGTTCAGGATTTAACTGTTATAGCGGAAACTGAAATAGATTCCTTATACTTGATGTTTTGGTTTTTACAGTTTTGCTGAATGTGTTCACTTCGAGCTTTATGTTCTTCTAATCTGGTGCCAAAATTTTGGCCCGTTTCAACGATTTGGACAAGGTTACAAATGATGCAAGGGATGTTGTATATCGCATCGGTGGCATTAGTTTTTTAAGTTGCGATGATATGCCATTAACTCTTAATGGTTCTGGATATTTTTTCAGTTATACCATGTACATGTGGTAATATGACAAAGCATTTATTTGTGTTGTTATTCTTCTTTATGTTGCTGAGTTTATTGGTCTTTGGTTTCTCCATTTGATGCTTCACCTTTTCATAGGTCCACTGGAGTAATTGCAAAGCAGTCTAAGTTTACTCGACTTTCAGTTCTTGTTCTTTGTCCTCCTGTTCTGTGACTATATTGTCGTTCCTGTCAAATACATGTAATGTGCAAATTACGCTACGTTGTTGATGTAGTGGGTGGGGTGAATCAGCATTGAGAAAAAAGACAGAGGTTACTGACACGTCCACAAGTAAGTGGACATGTTTGGATCACAAGTGAGAACCTGTTTAACAATGTTTATCTACCGATCCTGATGAATCTATTCAAAACTAGGTTGACTTCTTGTGAAATTTACATCTGTAGGTAATATAACATTTTGCACAGATGAAAATATCAGATATCCCCATAAATCAAAGATCTTTTTTTGAATATGTCCTTCATTAATGAGACTTGAGTTGGTACAGTACAGATAGGGACCATGCACAAAATGTCCCCGCGAGTAGACAAATTATTTAAGACCGATTATTGATATTAATCAGTCGTTAAGAGGATGATTGAATCGGTCAGGATGAAATTGGTCGTCAAGACAATGATCAGCGAAGCGGTTTCTTGAAACAAAAATAAAATGACAAAGATTGCACTCTTTTGACGGTGCGTTATGTCGAAAAAATTTTTTTTTTTTTTTTTTTTTCCACAAGTAAGTGGACATGTTTGGATCACAAGTGAGAACCTGTTTAACAATGTTTATCTACCGATCCTGATGAATCTATTCAAAACTAGGTTGACTTCTTGTGAAATTTACATCTGTAGGTAATATGTCCTTCATTAATGAGACTTGAGTTGGTACAGATAGGGACCATGCACAAAATGTCCCCGCGAGTAGACAAATTATTTAAGACCGATGATTGATATTAATCGGTCGTTAAGAGGATGATTGAATCGGTCAGGATGAAATTGGTCGTCAAGACAATGATCAGCGAAGCGGTTTCTTGAAACAAAAATAAAATGACAAAGATTGCACTCTTTTGACGGTGCGTTATGTCGAAAAAATCATTTGTGTTTGTTTTTCAGTGTATTCTTGGCGTGCGATAAGCGTGCGTGTGGGTATGTGTCTATGTGCGCGCGTACATGGCAAACACTGTTTATCGCCGGTAAACTGTTTTCGATTGAAAAAAGTATTGTTGTCATAAACATAGTTTATTGTGAAATAGTATGTCCATCAAGCAAAAACCAACGTTTTTCACAGAACAACAATGTTTATCACCGAAAATCGGGTTTTTCACTTGATAACCCCTTTTTTTTCGATAAACTAAATTTATCACACCGAAAACACTGTTTATCTACGGATAAAGTGTGTTTATCGATAAACGGACTATTATCAAACCGAAAGACATCACCTTATTAACCTTTTTTTCGAAAAACAATGTTTTGATGTTTTGGTAATGGGTAAAAAGGTCTAACCTATATAAAGCGGCATAACACGTTGGTGTTTTTTAGCGTAAGGGTCTAGCTCACATGTAAGTTTGTAATTGCTAAAGCGTTAATAATTAGGCTATATTAGAGGTGGGTAACCCGATCATGGTCTGATCTTCCATATGCTGTTTTATCCCTCATATCACATGGACAATAAATTTGGAGTTAAATCTGTCCAGCCGTTTGGATAGTAGAAGAAAAAATGTGCCCTAAATTGGACCATAGGACAGTGTGTGTTAATGAACGCGGTCAACCACATTTGGAGACAACATCGAAAGCAAAAATTTCCTGGGCCTTAAATTTTACTGAGGTAATGAGAAAAAAAAGAACTTTCTTCTGATACCAAAATCTCATTTTTGATGGAGTAAAGTGGAGGGGACGAGGTTATCGATCGGGTCACCCACCTTTAAATACTTACCGTTGTCTAATATCGTCCACACACTAAAGAAAATAATGCAGAAATCCTACAATTTCTAACTAAATCAGACTAAATCAGATATTTAACCTAAATAAGCATAATATAATTTGACATGACTAAAATTGCAGCTTGGCAATGACAACGGCGCCATACTGACACCCTCTGCATTATGAATCAATAATCTAACAGGAGACAGTTGCCCTGTTCGAGCCTTGAATAGTGATTTCAGAATTTGCTCTCACCCATTCACACAGGTTCAAGACCGGGTGTATGCTTATGCAGATGCGGCAATGCAGTGAGAGCGCCAATGCCCACCTGTGTTCGGAAATGTGACCGTCGACCGATACCGATCGAGTGGACTTTGAACTTATGCGGTCACATTCCTGAAAACAGCTGGGCATGGGCGCTTTCACTACATTACCGCATCTGCATAAGCATGCACCTGGTTTTCTAAACCTCGTAAGTGTAATCTAACAGATGACTTACCTGTCACCTTTCTTGTGACGACAAGATTTTAAAAGTATCCAAAATATAACAGCCAATTCGTTTTTTGTGGTGAAAATTATTGTAAACCTCAACTTCTGTTTCGGGTTGGATGGTTCCTCATATAGCCCCCCCCCCCCCGGTGTATCCCGAATATTGGGTAAATTACCACAATCACCCTTAATCATATAGACGGCATGCTTATCACCAACGCCCACACTTTCTAAAAAATATAGCATACTGAACCGTCTGAACTTCAAATGTTGACCGACTTTTTTATATCATAATTGCATCACGGCAATAACTTCATGGTAGATATCATTTCGCTCTTAACAATGTCAAAAATGGCATTGAGCATGTTGAGCACTCGCACTTAGGTTGATCAATGGGGACGTAGAGTGCGTTATAATCTTTTTTGCTATTGTAAGGACCATTGTGGTATACTTACACGTGTTTTTTCACACATTTTGTTTTCTTATTTTTTCTGAAACGTCCTACTTGTGTAAATCGTGTCACAATTATCTGTCAGTTATATCTAACAAACAATACTGATTAACTTAAAATTACTTCGGCGAAATAAATACAAAAGGAAGTTGTCCTTCTTTTAAAGAGATCATTCTTTTGTCTTCTTGCGCCATTCAATTAGTCATGTTTTGTTTTAAGTTATTGCCAAAAATTGTCTAATGATACACCAAAGGCATTTAGAGATCATTAAAGATCCAAGCAGTGGCCTAGCGCTCTTGTACAATATCACTCGAGAATTAATGTTACACAATCTGACACACCGGGTTATCAGCCCTGCCTTTTATTGAGTGACTCTGTCAATCGAAGAAGGAAAGAAGTCCCCTAAGGATTGGGAAGGGGGAAAACACACCAAGGTTAAACCGAGGCATAAAAAGATCACAATTATATGATAGAAGAAAGTCATTAAGTGAGGGTGAAATTTCACATGAAAAGTGACAACCGTGGCGTGGTAAATGGCGGCATCTCGAATATCACGAGAGGTTCTGTAAAAAGGCAAGATTTACGGGAAAAATCGCATCATTTGCGCAGGAATCTGATGGTACAGAGTTAAAGTATTCGCCTCACAAACTGAAGTGTCTCTTATGCACAGCCAGGAGCAGATTTCTACACCAAGCAGACAAAGAGTTCACGAGCCTTTGTGGGAATTCCAGGTTGGCTAGTCAAATCGGTTTGCTTCTCTTATTGCAGCATCCCAGGCAAAGGTGATAAAATATCAATTTGTGTTGAAATGCGGTGAAAATCCCCAGGGAGCGGATGAGCATGGGCTGGTTGCTCTGATCAAATCGGTTGCCGAGAAGAACTCAACTATGATGTGAGATGCGCCGTTAACAGCCTAGCCGCGGCTATGCTTCAAGACTCGACACTTGTGATAAATTCTTCTTTAAGGAATAAACAAGATATATACCACTCAAAATATATATCTTGAAGGACTACTTGAACTGACGTTTTACGTTCATGTTTCAAAGTGGCCTCTAAAATAAGTACAACAGTCTGGTCACCACATAGGTTAAACTTTGAATACGTGTTCAAACCATTTTCATAAATGGTGACAGTGCTTTTAATCGCAAGTGTTATTCGCTTTAAGTTTGAGTTTTGTCAAATTTTTTGAAGGCGACTTCTTCAACTAGTTCTGCGCGCATTGCTTTATAGTCTTTTTGGGAAATTATGGTACTCCTACATCACTCCTATTCACTGTTCTTTACCTCAGAGATTCCTGTGGCAGTGATTTTCTGGATTTTAAAAAGACACTGGCACATTTGAAAAATAGTGCGCCCTCAAGATTTTTCAAAATTTATATTTTTGCATGGTTGTAAAGCTTTTATATACATTAGCCCTCACCTGAAATGATTAAGGCTAAATTAATGACTCCGGCGACATTTATTCAGCAGACACACGCCGGAGTTGATTCCCACGGCATGACCCTGCTTGACCGGTCTGTGACCTCTGTGGTTTAATATCAATGAGTACGAGTCTCTGATATTTATGTAATAGACACATTTGTTGATTAAAGTTACGCCTTAAAGTTAGCCTACAAATTACCTGGATATCTTCAGCCTCTTATTAATGTCCCTATCTGTTTTGGGTATGTTATTTTTACGTGTAAAATATATCTACATTCTGCGAGCAAATTGGAAAAAAATCATATTTTACGAAAATGTGCCAGTGCCGATTTAACTCATTTAACATATTGCAATGCATTTTTACTAATTTGGCTAATATAAAATGATTATGAAAAAGGTATACTATGCTCATATCCATTGTCCTCAGTAATCTCAGCCCCACTTTGGGGAAATAGTATGGTCTCGGGCAATTTTAGATTGGCCCATATCCCTTACAAGCAGTTCATATTTGTACCGTGAATAAATACAGCTGTAAGATATTATGCTACAGCGCCTCTCTGTCACACAACTGTACCCAAAATTAAAAGAGCGTAAGAAGTTGCCTAATGGTGTGTGCATACATACTTCATCGGCAAACGTCAGGCGACGCTGGCCTTCGGAATATGCTTTTCCCGCAATGCGTATGTTTACGCACTTGGAGATCAAAGTATGCTCGAAAGGCAAGGGCCGAGCGACGTCTGTCGTGAAGTATGAGCCGCGCACCACCATTATAACTAGCGAAATATTAGAGGTTGTGTGTGTGTGTGTGTGCGTATGTGTGTGTGCGCGCGCGCGTGTGTACAGATACACAATGTCTTATGGGGACGTTTTTAAGCCTTATGGGGAGCCCTTTTCTTTGTGGGACTTTTTACAAATTTGTAAGTCGCCACAAGGTAATTAATATGTATTAGTCTTAGAGACAGCCCGTCATCCGAATTTTCATAATAACATAACGGAATTAATTCCACTAAAGACAGCCCGTCATGCAAAGACAGTCACGGTTAAAAAAAACTTACCCTCCCCAACCCCAAAGGTGCTTGAATTATATCCCTAAATGCCATTTTTGTCACTTTTCAAAAATCACGTAGTGGACACCTGCCTTGTGTTACGGGGAAAATGCTCCTAGATTTAACAACACAAATCACGTTTATAACGCTACCTCCCTTTTTTGCGGTGATCGTCAGGTTGGTAGTCATTTTCCTCTAGGGACGTAAGGGATATAGTAGTATATAAATTCTATGGTGTCAAAAAAGTGTGTAAGGTCCACACAAGGCATAAAAGTCAATTCCAGAGCGAGGTTCCTACGAAATAAAAATCATTCCATCAATTGGACTTCCAAGTGAAAACTTGGGCATCAGAAACCTACATGAAAAAAGGAGAACCACCAAATTTGGTCAGAAAAAAAAAAACACACAAAAATTTAAATACAGAAATTTGAGGGTAGATGCGGAACGCATGTTTTTTAACCAAGGGGAAAGAGAACTTTTTTTGTTCAAAAAGTGTGAATTCTCCCACAAACACCTCGCGCGTAAAGAGTGATCGGTCCCTATATGTCAGATAAAGAAAAACTTTATCTAAGTTATTTACACAAAAATCAACGGCTTCGCAAAGATTTAAATAAAACATGGCAGCTTTAAGGGAAACAAGTCTGGTAAAATTAGCTTTAAATATCTTTTCAATTTATGTCATCATAATACCTGAAAAAGGGTGTTAGAAAAAAAGTTATATCCTGTTTAGAAGTAAAGGAACTAAATAAAAGAAAGAGTTGAAAAGAGAGATAAAAATAATATACCATCATACTCTCTAGGACGGATACGTGCGACATTTTCTATAATTGTATTGTCGCCGAACGTGCGACATTTTCTATTATTGTATTGTTTCAATGATTAAACAAATATTTTGTCCAGTCTACAGGCTATAGTAGTTCAATAGTTATGAGGTCAAATACGTTAGAAGTTCACAATGGAGTTTCAGATTTATCCATTTACAAAAATGATGTCAAATTGCTCGTCTCATGTTACACCTTTTTGGAATACGGGCCATATTCGCAACTACACAAGTACCCTGCGTTTTTCAGTCGAACAACGTATAAGATTTTCCATTATGACACTATGAGTTACAATATGCTCATCCACCAAGGACACAGTTCAGTGGGTTGTACGTGTACATACATTGACATGAACTGACCTTTTGTGATCTGGGTATCATATATCATACCCAAAAACCAGGGTGTGTATTTTCTAAATACACTGTGAGATAATGGTCAAAGTATGTGAGATTAATATATGCAGGGAATTAGCAAGTTTAATTTAATCTCACGATGACGGAAACGGACCAATAGCTAGTACAATGCACTTATTCTTTATATTTCTTAAAATAATGTTTCTAAAATTAAGTGTTACTTTTGCTCACCCTATATCAAGCTACGCATATTTTATGTGTTGTTTTGTATCAAATATGCTCACTCTTGTGCAGGATGTTAGCCTTAAATTCATGAATACCCATGCATGAATCTGATCATATGTATGCAGCTAATTTGCATATCAATACCCAGTCTATTGTTGTCCACCTTTTCAGACCAATAAAGCACACCTGGAACAATAGCTTCAAAGACTCTTTCCAACATTCTGTGCATACTCATACCTTGGTCACGGCTGTTTTTGACAATATCGATTACTGTGATGTTATACATGGCTAGTAAAACTAATCATAAGAAATCTAAAACAAATGATCGTTTAGCTGATAAACCATGGTATGACAGGGAGTACCGAAATTTATATTCTGCAAGAAATTCTGCATAAATTTCGTCAAAGTAATTCTCGCTACGATGTGGAGAATTACTTATCCAAAAAACGTGCTTATAGAAACACTCGCAGGCGTAAGAAAAATAATTGTATGCGTAATCAAAGACGCTTTGATGAAAATGTATACACAAACTTTGTATTGTTTTATACAAGGCTGAGATAAAACTCAAATAATAAGAAATCTAAACAAAATGATCGTTTAATTGGACACCAGAACCATGGTTATGACTGGGGGAGGACAGAAAGTGATATTCTACAAGAAATTCTGCATACATTCGTTTAAGTAACTATCACTACGATGCGGAGAACTACTTATCAAAAAAAACACTTGCAAGAATAAGAAAAATAATATGCGTGATCACAGACGTTAGTTATTACATGATGACATCACCTGTAAGCAAGATTCGTGGGAATTTCTTGCGAACTTTAATACCTCTAAGCCAGTTCAAGTTGGTAATGTTATCATTGCAGAACAAAGGTTGAATTATTTTAGAACTTTATTTACTTTTAGTATGTCACATGGTGATGACGATTAGTATCTGCCTTCAAGCAATAATGATGGTGGTATTTTGAATAAGCCTATTACTGCTGATGAAGTTGACAGGGCTCCACCTTAAAAATGGAAAAAGTGCAGGTATTGATCCCCGGTCAAATATTTAAAGTGTGTGAGGACATTCACCCAGTTGTTACAAATATTTTTAATGAAATTTTAGACATTGTAAAATCCCCGAACTTTGGAAGAAAAGTATCATCATCCCAATTCATAAAAAGGGTTTAACTTATGACCCAAATGTGGGTCACATTACGGAGACACCCTGGTATTTCATCTTGTGTGAGAACTACTAATGGATACACAGGTTTCTCTGTTTGTGACTACAGGGTGACCCAATAAAACTATACCCAAAATGAAAGTGATATTTTTCCACTTTTTTTTAATTTGATATATGTGGATTGTATTTTATCATAAAGAATGGGTAATTGAGCATCTTGCCTGAAAAAAAAATGTTCATTTTGGTTGAGTGGTTCTCAAGATATGGTCTTGCTGACTTATTGTTCAGTGGACCATATCTTGACTTATCTTAACAGACTTGTCAACGGAGCATGCTATGATTTCAGATTTTAAAACACCGTTTGCCAAAACGATTTATGTGTACCTATCATTCCATCATGAAATACCCATGGACAAGTCTGCAGTTGTGCTAAATACCAGTTTTCTGTCTTGTGTCAGGGCAGAGGGTAGGACACGATCTGCTCGATTTGGGCATTGGGGATTTCCATGCCGAAGAAAATGATGCTCCGTGGACAAGTCTTTTTTGCTGACTTATTGTTCAGCGGACCATATCTTGAGAACCACTAAACCAAAATAAACATGAAAATTACCCATTCTTTATGATAAAATAAAATCCACAGATATCAATTAAAAAAAGGGGGAAAAATATCACTTTCATTTTGGGTAAAGTTTTTATTGGGTCACCCTGTATAGTCTGAGACAGGGTTGTAATTGTTTGCTTCAATTATTTTCATTTTTTGTTAACGGACTGGTTAATTTCTTTGCCCAAAATAATATTCGTGGTATCCAAATTGCAGATGTCGAAATTACATGTCTCCTTCATCCGGACGATTGTTCTTTTGTCAGACACATCATTTCAATTATGCTGTATGCCCGGAGTGATTTCTGTGATATGTGGGGTCTTGAATTTAAAGATTGTCCTATTACATACAACTAATTTAGGACTTCTTCTAAAATTAGCTCGAGAGGAACCTGATCCGGGGCATTTAAGACGTTTGCAAATTCATCCTCTAAAGGTATTTTTCGAAATTAAAAGTTTCAAAGAATTGATGACCTTATGTGTGATGTAAAATGTATAATTCGACACATGGTGATGCCTATATTATTATCTGGTTCAGAAGTTTGGGGTCTTAATGCAAAAATGCCCTTGGCATCCCATATAAAGCTATAAATGTAATTCAACGAGACTCAATTGGTCGATATTGTATGGATCGAAGGTGGGTTAAAAGAAAATGCTCTCATTTTGGTTAAAAAAGTTGGACGAAACAGAAAGAAAACCAAATTGGGTCTCTAAAGTGAGAGAGATTTCAAATATTATGGGTTCTGGCTTTGTTTGGATCAACAAAGGGGTTGAAAATTTTCCATATTTTAATGTCTTTGAGGAAAGATGAAGGATGTTTACCTTTAAGATTGGAGAGCCCAACATATTCAAATACTCGCCCATAATATTTGAAAATCAAGTCAAAATATCAAATATAGGAGTATATTAAAATGTTCCAATTTCAAACATAGACATTGTATCACTTCAATAAGGACTTCCTCTAACAATTTGATGCACAATAACAGAAATATTATGAGGAACCTTGCCAAACGTGTGACCTTCAATTGGTGGAGGATGAATACCAATTTTGTCTTTTCTGCCCTAAGTATCCTACATGAAGTTGCATTCCTTGTCAAGTAACGCATTTATCTGTGATCTGTGTAAATCTCGCTAGATTTATATATGCTTCATTTTGCATAAGAAAGTTCTCCATGGACAACACTCTAAGACTACTATTATTTTTCTCAATGGGTCAGAGGCCGACAGAGTATAATTTTGGGCTGAAAGATTGCCAAGGAATCACGAATCACAATTGTTTGTGTTGTGCGTCAGTGTTGTGCCCAGAATACACGCCAGTGTAGAAGTAATTATAGTCCGCCGTACTCACAGTCCTTCTACAATGGTAAAAATTGGGGCACTCGTAGTTTCAGTTGACTCTTCACGCAACATTAGTTTACACGCTTTATTACGTTGTAGTCTATGCGACCAGGACGATAATTATTCACACCGGGTGGCAATAACATGAGTGACCGTCCAAAGCCCATATATTCTGTAATTAAAATTTTACGGCTCGCATCGGTTTTCATCAAGGCCATGTTTTATTCCCTACAATCTCTGTTATGAGAAACCAACAACTTCCGTACACTGGCATTTAAAACAGGAGATAAGCGAGATGGTAGAACTATTGCTATGAATTTGTAAGCATGCTTAGATTTTGAACCTTTTTTACCTTTGACCCTATACCCATAGGTCTCAGAGAGAGGTCAGCATTACAGTAGAAGAGATAATTATCCCACTGTTGTAATTATGATACTGCTAAGAAGTCCTTTAAGCCATTATCAAAAACAATAAAACATATTTTTAAACACTTGAGATTGTTTATGTGAGACGATATCACACGGTACAGCACGTACGCGTCTACGCGCTACGCATACGGACTGCTCGGACCAATCGAAGGCGCATAGTAAACGGACTGATCGATTTAAAAAGTATCAGTAATATGTTACCAATATAGCTTCTTACTTTGATTAAAGTGTTAAAGAATGAGAATAAAGGTACTGTTTTAGCCTCTGTCGTTTAGACCGTATTCAATAGCCAGCCATGTTGGTGGACAAGATAGACGTATTCCAGTACTACAATACATTCACCTGTCAATGATTCCTGTGCAATCGCTAAACATGGATCGATTGGCAGCAGTCCTGGAATGTATGCATCTTGTCCACCAACATGTCCGGTGGCTGACGTCATATTGAATACGGTCTATACATTTATTTTCTAAATACAATATTGATAAGAATCGAATTTCCTGTGGTTTTAACGCATTACAAATGGAATAGGAAAGAGCCTAAACGTAGTATACAGTGTATTCAAAATAAAAATAAGGGTACGAATGAAAATTAAAGCCGTTCAAGAAATCAGTAAAAGTCACATATCCTCGCCATGCGGTTAACTTTTTTTGGCTCGCTATATAATCCCATAAGCTACATCGCCAGTTTTTGACATTCCATCAAACACCTGTCTATGCTACCTCGCGGAGGATGTTTTGTCCCCAATCCCACAATGCATTGCTATGTGCCTATTTTGTATTGTACAAAATTCATATCAATACTTAGGGATAAAAAGTGTTCAAGAAATGTAAGACATTTTCATCATCATGCTAAACATTACCTTACCTAAGTACTAGCGCTTTGTGGGCTAAAGTGAGTGTTGAAGTCAGGGTTTTTATGTGTTACGAATACGATTTTTGTAGGATCACACGACCTTATTAAAGTGCCATTTCCCAAAATTCGTGCATTGTGGGATGGACACAATCCACCCTCTGGCTACCTCGCTTCTTAATGCCAGTCAAAGATGACATTATTTAAGGCCGTAGACCCTTAAAATAGTAGCTTAGGTAATACATAATCGAGGTACACAACCAAAATGTAAGAAAAAAAAATTGCAAAAAATCTATATGACTAGTTAGCTGAAATTGAATTTTATCAGTCTTTGAAATGGTGTTGTCCTAAATCGACAATACCGATTCAAAATTGAGTACCATGCATAACCGTTCATGCACAGGATTTTCAAGTTAAAATTTCTATACTAAATCGAGTATTTTGTCAACCATTAATTGGTTGGCGCTTTAAATTTAAAAGTACGATACCCTTGAACACGAGATTATCAAGGTTTTATAAATATTTTTCCGGGGATTATAGAATTCTAAACAAGTAATCACGGCCCACCAACATAGAACAAAATAGATAAGGAAGCGCTTCTCAGAATGTGCACAATGCTCTATAGATTAAAAACTATAACAACTTTCCCACTTTGGTCTTCCTGACTATGCTCTCAAGCTAAAATATAAATTTCAATAACTGAAGGTAAATTGGCAAAATATCACATTCTAACAATTTTAGCACACATGTATAGAAGAACACAATGAAATATAATAAGTTCTAAAATGAACTATTATTAGCATTCACGTTGCATACACTAAGGTATTTAACCAAATACCAAAAAGCGGGACAAATCGGGACATGACAAACCATTTACACATTATAGGGTCAATAACTTGATTCAAAGATGTGGCTATCTTTGAGCAGTAAAAATAGCGTAAAATATCGCTATCTCTGTTGCATCTTTCGCATTTTGAAATCAAATCATTTTGAAATCATGCTCACACCTGTTGGTATTTGGTATTTATAGGTCAACACGTGATATATTCTGCATTCCAAAATATTAGATCAGAAAGATAACACAAACATACATTTTGAATCTACAGGACGAATATTTTGAAGGGTTTTTGCCTTATGTTATTTTAGCATCAGATCACTAACTTGAAATTATAAGGAAATGGATTTTTATTCAGTATGTATTTGTTCCGATATATGGGAATGATATAACAGAGACAGACAAACAAACAGGGACAAAATTCAAGAATGAGGGGAAAAGAAGATGAATCTGACAATACTACTGACTTGATATATAACAACTCTCGCAATTCAAAATACGGAACGCTCTTATGGTTGTCTCGGAGAGGCAATATTTTCCGATGCATCACGGGAAAAAAGTCGACATCAAGCGCCCGCGTGTTCAAAGTAGCAACCAATTGTTACTGTTCCTTTAGTTGGTAAACATTAATACTTGCATTGCGTGCGTTGCATTAAAACGGCTAGTATTCACAATACAAGCCTCTTTCTATCGATCACACAGATTCTTTCGTTGAGCTGTTTTCCACATAATATGCCACTTAATTATTATTAATCAGCGAAAATAAGCGTGTTTGTACCGATACGACTGAAAAAATTTAACCGGGGTGGCAGCAGATATAGGAGATATAGGATATAGTCCTCCGGACTCACAGTCCGCCTGCAACGGTGAGGAATAGGGTGCTCGATTCAGTTGACTTTACGTAATAGTAGTTTCACGCTTTATTTCGTTGTCGTCTATGGAGAGTGGACTTTGGTTCCTATCGGAACAGCGCGGAGGCTTTGGTTGAATCGGAACTAATTCATCCACAAACAGATATTGATTGCATGAAATCGTTAATATCACTATCTAATTCTACTAAGCACCAACAAATAGCTCAATGTCACCTCCAAAGCAGCTCTGACTTTATTAGATGCCCATCAATATAGAGTATAGTCCTTATTTGTTACAAACCAAATTTACAGATTTATAACTATCAGGTTTGAGATACATCACCATTGATACATACCAAGTTTGATATATGCAAGCCTAATGTGTGTTAATGGAGATACATAGTTCGATTCACACATCAATTGTGATACCAAATTAATCCGGATATATACCGAATTTGAAACTACCTATTTTGACACATAGGCTATCGATTTTTATACATAATACAACCTACGTGCATACCCTGAGGGCAATGGTTTTGGGTGGTGTATAATAATTATAATAGGGCTTTTTTGATATTAGAGTGTATCAATGCGCATGGCTACAGAGGGCATAGCTCTGTAGCCATGGCGCGTATGTTCAAGGGTATTATGTTTGATAGAGATTACTTTTTTGCAGGGGAAGTTTCTGGAGTTTTGAGTTATGCAAAGGTTAATTAACAGAAGCATGATTGATGTGAACTTTTAATAGCAGTGACGATGAAAACAGTGCCAACGACGTGGGGCCTGGGGCCTAACTGTTGAGTAATTTAAGCACACCTTAACAATTTACTGATTATTACACTGCGTAGGCCTATTATTGCATGGCTGTAGCATAATTACAATTGGTGGTGTTACGACTATGGTGTTATGACTTAATGATAAGCCTGTGGTATTGTCATGTAGTATAGCCAATTTAGAATTCGTGCACGACAGTCGTGCATATAACTTTGCCTAGACTCAGTTTCAGTCCCATATTTTTTCTAATATGGAATTGAGATCACTGCCTATCTCCTACACGTAGACAGGTCGAAAAAAATATTTCTAAAATTTATTATTTATCATGATATTACTAAGATCTTTTGAACAAAGGTTTAAGAGATGATTTTTTTAATGTAACTGGGACCGAGACTGCCATAGTAAATGCGCGTAGCAGTTCCACAAATTACGTTTGGAAATCCCCAATGCCCAAATCGAGCAGGTCGTGTCCGCCCCCGCGTACAGAACCACTGTCTATGTATAGTTTCTCACATCTTGATCGATTACGCTGTGACAACGGAGATGCAGAATGCTTGCTGCTTTGCCGTATTGTAGTTATAAACGGTAACGAGATGAATAGTTTGGTGTCACGTGTCAGGTACCAGGTCACGTGTCAGGAATCAGATATCGGTTTGCTCTTCGGGGGCGACCGATATATATAAATCCGACTATGTTAAATCAAGGTCTGTACATGACCCTCTGGCTGCCCAAAGTGCTATTATTTTTTTCCAAAAGACACCGTTTATTATGTCTAAACAGTACAAAATTTACCTTTTCCCTACTGATTCAAAAACCGACGTACGATGACGATAATCGGTTGTTTTTTTTCCAATGTAGGGATACGTACGTCATTTTACCTGAATGGGTCCCCCGAAGCAAAATAATAAACCAATCAATGCCGTGACGTCATCAAATCTTTATTTTTTTCCAAAAATTGGCTGTTATTCCATAATAAAATTCCTTTTTAAGATTCAACATCTGTATATTGTTCTTTAATAATTAATATTCAATTGTCCCCGCATGAATGTGAAAAAGATGGGTCCATAAGTCTACAAACTGAAAACATAGTCAGCCGGCTAAATACCCTTAACGTGGACTGTATGAGCAGACGGATCCCCGTTTTAGTTTTAGCAGGCTACAGCCACTTGCGCGCGGCTGCGGGGGTTATGGTCAAGCTCGGTGTGCACATACCAGGATTAATACCTTTGTCATGCTTGTGTGCACCAGGTGCAGGCGCTTTCGGTATGTGGATCCACAGGTGTGTGCTCGGAATGAACGCGTTTGGAATGTCCCACTACAGTTTATCATGTTGTTTTTGATTGATTACTCTGCAATTACGGGGAGTTGTTTATCATTGTTTGCTATGATTCGATTGAAGCTGGGAGTCGATGCCATGACAACAACACATTAGGATTGTAATTCTGATTTCCTCGTGCAGTGAAATGCCACTAAAAAGCAGAACTGATTTATTCCCGCTGATCATGTTGATTGCCTTTTACATGAATACTGAATACAGTGTGCCAATTTTCTAAAATGACCTCAGGTTCTGACATTTGATGCATTATTTGCTTATATAGTGTAAACATGAAATTATGATCATATCTCTAGTCTTATCAAATCTGTTTTGAGAATTCGGGAAATGTATTTTTAAAGTAGTGTTGGAAAATAAAGAAAAATGTCGTGGTAATTTCCTGCAAAATTACCAGACATTGCAAAAATTTACCTATTAATGTTATTTTTTGTTTTAATATGTACCGCTGATCATTAAATACTAATTGTCTTTTTTTAAATCAAGATAACCTTTGATCCTACCAAGTGATCATAATTATATTGCAAGTTTCAAATAAAAGAATAAATATAAAGTATTCAGGCCCTACGTACCTGATACAGTCGTTTCCAAATGTTCAAAGACAATTTTAATTCTTAGACTCCTGCATTTTTTTTTGTTAAACTATAACTTCTTCAATATTTCGAACATTTAACAAAAGTATTTTTACATTATTCCCACCGAGGAGGGTTGGGGATAGGTCGTTTAAGCGGTAGTTGTAAATCACCACACATGGCACACTGGCCGTGGGTAAACTTATTTTTTTAAATGAAAATTTTTAATGTTTTTTTTCTATTATAAAAACTGCTTGTAAAACAAAATCTATTTAATTTTGTGTTGTCGATGTTCTATGCTGTTTCTTTTTCATTTGCAACGTTGTTAACATTGTCGACATACCCTAAAAAGTTAAGAGATAATATTTACAAACTGAACAATATTTATATTCTGAAACACAATAAGCGATAGTTATTTCCTATAAACCGCTGCAAGATTTTCATTAGGTCTCCTACAAACAATCAAAAGCAAATTGAAGAATTTTTTTATGTTCAACTATTTCCTCCTATCCTTTTAAGGCACCGAGTACTTTCTATATCACATTTGCATTTTCATAAACTATTAAAATTATTGTAGGTCTGAAACGTATTTTAGCATAATATCAATTGCAAGCTTCAAGCACCCCAAATATTTTATAACATTGCCCTATATTTGACAGTACCAAGTATCAAAATATGAAAATAAGCTTACGTTGGTTTGTGCTTTTAAATGATTGATACATTTTCTGGAGGAATTTCCTTTTACATAATAATGCGTTTGCCATTACTAACTTACGTCAATTCTGAATTATTATAGGAGTGATGGTTGGCTGGTTGCATAATAATTCTTGCATCACCACAAACAGAACACCAACATCTTGATGTCAACATTTAAAGGTTTAAATTATTCACCAATATAGGGGAGAGGAGACAAGGATACTTCTTTCGTCCCGTTGCTCTCTTATCAGCATTAGCAGTGATTAGAGCACACGGGGAAATTACTGTTTTTAAAATGCAATGCTATGACAATTACAACATGTTGACGAGATCAGTTATAGTTGGGAGGGTTCGATCATTCAATGTCATGCTCGATTATACGTGCACTTGTTCTTGGAATGTGGAATTATTTTGTTTGTGTACACGTACACGTATTGCATATGACATCGTAACCTATCTAATATGTGCATTTACGTTTACGTGTGCAGGGAATGTTTGGCCTTCCTTGGGATGTTTATATGTATAGTCCATCGTTGATCATAACCCGAACCGCCTTATTTATTTTCATCACGTACTTTTCAATACTGACAAGAAAAGGCAAATGTTGAAAGATAAGTGACGATAGCTAAAAGGCAATCTTAAAGGTGCATTTCGTGATTCTGACATCTTTTGTTTTAGTTATGCTAGATATCCTTGAGAAAAACTTACTTTTAAAATTGATCCCGATCTTGCGGTTTGGTGTTATGAGTAAATGATTGGATCACAGCATCCCATATGCCACTGTTCTGTAATTGCTGTCCGTTTACGGACAGAAAATACAAAATTGCGAATTTCGTACAGATAATGATCAAATTTGCACGTAAAAATAGGCACACGTGCATTGCTAAGGCGAACGGTTCAGATGATATTAAAATCTTAACTTTTTTTAACTTAAGTCGAGGGGACGAAATTGTGGATCATCAAATGCCCCTTTAAGGGTAGGTTGGAATTAGTCTATTTGGACAATTCCAATGATAAAGGTTACTGCATCCTTGATATATTCTCGAGTAATAAGTGCATTGTGCTGCAATGTTCGTACATACTCTCAAAAAACAAAACAATAAAATGAAACTAAAGGAATTTTCTAAAGATAAGAAATGAATTTCTGATTTGAGGTATTAGCCAAAATATGACTATTGTTTGTTGTCTGTTGTTCGTTGGTGATGTTTGTTGTAGTTTGTTGGTGTTGCTTGCTGGTGTTTGTTGGTGTTTATGTTGCTTGTTGTTGTTGTTTTTTGTGAATGTTTGCTGGTGTTAATTGTTGGTGTTGTTTATTGGTGGCGTTTGTTCGGTGTTGTTTGTTGGTTGTTTTGGTCTTGTTTGTTGGTGTTGATTATTGGTGTTTTTGTTTGTGTTTGTTGTTCGTTTTTGTTTTGTTTTGTTTTTTGGTGTTGGTGTTCGTTGGTGTGTTTTGTTTGTGTTAGTGTTTTTGCTGCTACTGCTGATGTTATGGTTGTCTCCGCATTTTATTTTATAAAAATTAACGGTACAGTTTCCACGCAATATGCAAGATGTTATGTGCCTCTTTCAAAAAACATAAGGAAACATCTGTGTGTTTACCGTATGAGCGCTGTGAATAGGGCTATAGAAATATTCCACCTGGATCAGTATTTTAATGAATATACTCAATCGATTCCTTTATTTTACATTGCTACACAATGCACATATTAGGTGAGTGTTTATAGTCTATGACAGGCAAAGTACTTCTATGTGTCAATACCATTGCATATTACTTTAGTGTTATCAGACATTAATAAATAACATTACTGATAAAACATAAATACAACAATGTATTTCGTGAATACCAATCGCATGTGAGTGTTTGCATTGTTGAATTTGAATTGCAAAGAAAGATCATTGTGGCCGTGTTTTACTGTTCAACTCACTTATTGGCAGATTCTTTGTAAATAAATTCAGCACTAGAAAAAACGTTACAACGTAGTTCAAGTAAATGCAGTGTGATTTGAAGTCGTTTATAGGAAAACTACGCGACATAACACTCGAAAACAACCATAATAAACATAATAATAGACGACAATTACACGAGATTGATCAAAATGACGGTCATCTTAAAGGTGCAACAAGAGATTTCAAATAACAGGTGTCCCTAAAAATGTGAAATTTCTGATTTTTGCACTGGTCTAAAGTTTTCTATCAAAAATATCCCCATCTGAAAGAATTAAGCTGAGAACTGTTTCTTTGGTACAAAAATTGTGATTGTGAAATTTCTAATTTCCAAATAGGAAATTCAGCCTATATCTTCTATTGAAATATAAGCATATACAGGTCACCAGTTGTTTTCAAATAAACGGTAGTGAATCTATTGAGTGTCTAATCTATATGAAATCACTACACATCACAAAAAAATATAGGAGACTTGAAATCTCTCGTTGCACCTTTAAAGGTTCATGGCTCGATTGCTAATAGCCTGGCTGTCAGGACCCCCCTCCCCCCCCATTTTTGCATAAATTATAATGGACATCGCCGGATAAGGAATGAAGGGCGCCCTCTATAGTTTTCATGAGAACGGATGAACTTGAAACGTTCCGCATTATAAAGCGCCATGCTCAAAGTTTACCTTTTGCTGGTTTTCAAAAAATCCCACTTTACATCAATTCCCAAAAAGTCGGTTTTATGTAAAATTATAATAAAGGCTTCAATGGTTAATTGAAATTTCTAAATATGAACCCTTTCCCCCTCAAGAACCACAATGCCACTTTGCAATGATGTGCGCTATATTATTTAGCAACCATATAGAGTGCCATTCTGGTTCTTGGGGGAAAGACCTCATTTTGGGCATTTTTTTTGGGGGGGGGGACTGGACACTAAATGGAATTTCCAAAAACAACAACCTATTACATACATACCATACCACATCACTATGTATGAGGTAAGGCATTCTAATCTACCAAGGGCTCAGATCAGTAGCCGTGGATGGGCAAATGTTAACAACAGCTAACCATGCATGTCCTGGGTATCATAATCATCCTAAAATACAGGGGGTGTATTTGCTCAAGACAATGGTGAATGAGAGCTTTTGAACTGCGTCACATGAATTGTGATTTTATTTGCTCATAGCGACTGGCTCATGATATAAATAACACGGTCATGGGCCATTGTGTTGCATTCCAGAGTCTGCATGGTGTGAAGACGGTTATATAAACCAAGTTTTAGCAGCAGAAGCTAATAGGTATTTGGGTATTGTGATAAAGGGCTGCCTCATGTAGCCTCTTTGTCGCTTATGAAGGACAAAATGTCTATCTAGGCGTCACTTACAAGCCTCATAACAAAGGGCAGCTATGCAACATATTCCTGTTTCTTCATTTAAGTAATAAATGGTCATTATGGAGACATGCTCTAAGCTTTGCTTTTCCAGACAGCATCCCCCTGAAGTTTTTCATACCTTTCTCATTCTTTCTTGATACATGTGTATTTTTGGGAAGTTCTTCTAGAAGCTTCAAATAACAGGTGTCCCTAAAAATGTGAAATTTCTGATTTTTGCACTGGTCTAAAGTTTTCTATTCAAAATATCCCATCTGAACGAATTAAGCTGAGAACCTGGTTTTCTTTGTACAAAAATTGTGATTGTGAAATTTCTAACTTCCAAATAGGAAATTCAGCTAATATCTTCTATTGAAATATAAGCTATACAGGTTCACCAGTTGTTTTCAAATAAACGGTAGTGAATCTATTGAGTTTCTAATCTATATGAAATCACTACACATCACAAAAAAAAAATATAGGATACTTGAAATCTCTTCGTTGCAGCAACCTTAAAGGTTCATGGCTCGATGCTATAGCTTGCTGCAGGACCCCCTTTCCCCCCCCATTTTTTTTTGTACATATTAATAATGGACAATCGCCGGTAAGGAATTGAGGGCGCCCTCTATAGTTTTCATGAGAACGGATGAACTTGAAACCGTCCGCATTATAAAGCTCCATGCTCAAGTTGTTACCTTTTGCTGGTTTTCTAAAAAATCCCACGTTACAAATCAATTCCCAAAAAGTCTGTTTTATGTAAAATTTAATAAACGCTTCAATGGTTTAATGAAATTTTCTATAAGAACCCTTTCCCCCTCAAGAACCAACCATGCCCCACTTTGGCCAAATGATGTGCGTATATTATTTTAATTAGCAACATATCATTGGAGTGACATTCGGGTTCTTGGGGGAAAGACCCTCATTTTGGCTTTTTTTTGGGGGGGGGGACTGGACACTAATGGAATTTCAAAAACAAAACAACAACCTATTAATACATACCATACCACATCACTATGTATGAGGTAAGGCATTCTAATCTACCACCGCAATGGTCTTCAAGATCGTAAGCCTTGATGGGCAAATTTAACAACATAACCATCCATCGCCATTGTCCTGGTATCATAAATCACCTAAAATACGGGGGTGTGTATTTGCTCAAGAACAGAATGGTAATGAGAGCTTTTTGACTGCGTCACGTGATTGGATTTTTATTTTTGTCTCATAAGCGACATGGCTCATGGATAATAAATAACAGCGAGTCCAGGGGCCAATTGTGGTTGCATTCCAGAGTCTGTCCTGGTGTGAAGACCGGTTATATAATCCAAATTTTAGCAGCAGAGCTAATAGGGGTATTTTGGGATTGGTGAATAAAGGAAAGGGGGCTTTGCCTCAGGGTGGTTCCTCTTTGTCGCTTATGACGGCAAATGTCATCTAGGAGCTAGGCGTCACTCTTACAATCCTTCATAAAAAGGGCAGCTATGCTACAAATTCTGTTTTCTTCCATTTAGAATAAATGGTCATTATGGAGACTGCTCTAATCTTTGCTTTTCCAGACAGCATCCCCCTGAGTTTTTCATCATACCTTTCTCATTCTTTCTTGATACATGTTTAATTTTTTGGGTGATAAAAGCACATTGACAAGATACGCGAGAAAGTAGTTGTAACACACCAACTCAAAATAGATGGTGAAATATGACTATGATGAATTATAGAAGGGGGGCCTCCTTCCTCCTTATCCGGCGATGTCCTTAGATTTTGCCGATTCCTTCTTAAATCTTAGCGCTAAAGGAGTTTGTTTTCGATGTTATGAACGAAAACGTACCCAATTTGGTCGATCAATATTGAATTTCATATAGTATTTTAATTAGGTGCCTATAAAATCACGTTCTTAGTTCTTATAATACCAAAACGGATTGAATTATAGATGTGAAACTTTACACATTGTGTATGAGTCTAATGTCATTCACATCAATAGCACATTATTTTTAATACCATAGGGCCATCCCCTTTTAATTAAAATTGAATCAGAAGTTGCCGGCTTGTGTCAAGAAAGTTATATAGCTGGGCTTAACCTGCGGTAAATCTACCGGAGTATGAAAAAACTCTTGTCTCTGAGTGTATATATCGCCTTTTATGCCTGACTCAAAAAAAAAAACATAATACATTAAGACCGTATTTCCCGCGTAAATTGTGACCAAATGATACAAATATTTGAAAAAAAAAATAGTTTGACTTCTTGGTATCCGTCTGCCTGTGAATGTCCTTAAAGGGAATATTTGCCAGAGATCTGTGGTGGTGCTAACTCTTCCACGGTTGATTCATGCTGAAAATTTCAATTGATTATAACACCCTTTTTTAATGTTACTGATATTTGTAACATCAGTTCTCCATAGGCCGCTATGTTTAATTGTTCGGATGAACGATTCTGTCTGGCTTTGTCTAAAAATTGCCCGAAATTCCCTGAATTTCCCTTTAATTTCGCCGCGAATGCACCAATCTTTTATGTATCATTTTTCAAAAATGAATGGCCGAGTTTGAAAGATTCAATTGAAAAACAGTCGGAATTTTGTTAGGTATTGAAAGCTCTTATTAGAATATTCATATGAATGTATCGCTATTTTGTTTATCAATCAAAGTAAATAGTCCTTAAATTGGCATTTGAGGGATATTTACGCTGATAATTAATCGAAGATCGTTTGTACAGTTGTTTTTTCCATACAAAGTGATTTGTTGATGGTGGTCTGAAAACGCCCATCAAGTTTGTTGTGAGTCTTTGTGGTTTGGGTCCGCCCCTCCTGCTCCCTTCCGGGCTGCCCTCCGCGCTTTTCCCGCTGAATTGGTCCCCCTCCCTTTTCCTCCCCCTTGTATTTTTTTGGCAACATACATAATGCTTGTCCCTACACACTCCCTGTGTGCCTAGCTAAATTCAAATCGAAGTCCTTCATATACAACATCACAACGTGTTAAAATTTCCGGATCCGATTTTTTTTTATACAAGTATCTATGCACTGTTACTACTGCATGGAAACAAAAATACTGATTCATCTCAAACTTTGGAATTGGGCCATTTTATGTTAGTATCTTTAGTTTTAGGTGGACTATTTGTAATAAATACAAAAAAAATATAGATTTCAAAAATCTCTTGAGTCAGCCTTTAATGTGGAATTGGCGGTGGACATAGATTCTGGATCTGGAGATGTAGCGCTGAAGTAATGTTAAATTGGCACAGCAGCATGCAGTGAACGGACCTTAAAGGATAGTTTCAAGATTTTCTACATGAGAGTGGCCTACTTGGTACAAATCCTGTAGACGATGATTATAAGTGTACGAAACTTCAAGGAAGACAAGCATTGCGTTTCCAAGGACATCCAATATATGATGACAGTTTACTGTTTGTAACTTGAAACTTCTATGTTAGACCTTCTCGCGTATAACAAAATGAGATTCATACATAGCGGTGTATTCCCGGGGAGGTTCTACTTTTGGTTTTAGGTATGGAACGCGCCACCGAAGTCGAAGTTGGACCCATTCGTACCATTTTGACCGGCCATAGCAATACTAGAGATGCAAATTTAAGATTGGGAACAGTTCTCTCTCTTGGTGAGTGATTGAAGGCATTACTTTACTGGGTTATATAGTAGCGTGGTATTTAGTGCATTTTACCTTTTAAAGAAAACTAAGAATAGCACTGATTTAAAAACACATTCCTGTACAAAGCACTACTAAATCCCCCTAATTACATGTTTTGTGTACACCCTCTCATTAAAACACTAACTTTGAAAGTGTTTTATTAATAAGTTTGTATTTTAGGAAATGGATCTATTTTGGGATCAAAAAGGTCAAGCAAAATAGTTCTTTCGCCCAGAAGTCGCGTATATGATGTTTTGTATTAAGGCCAATGGTTAACTAGTTGGCATTAAATGACTTTCTTGTTTAAGGTATTAGATTTACTTCGTTTAAAAAAAAAACATTTGTGTTGTTACTAAAATTCATAATTAATTATTGCTATTTTGATTTGTATCAAGAATGATCTCAGTTAATAATCCTGTTATATAGCCTCCATTTTGTGATTAAAAATATTAATTTGATTTCATTTTTATTTGAGAAAAGATTTCTCATGGGAAAAGTACTTTGTTTATGATAAAAAAGAGAGAGCAGGGATACCTTGTGCAAGGTGCACCTGTTAGATAGATTGCACAATAGAGGAAGTGGGAATTCCCCAAGATGTAAACTTAGAAACTTAGTCAACTTGGTTATGCTTTAAGATCAAAACATTGCAAGATCTGGGAATTCCCCATAAAGTTATATATGTGAAACGTGATTTCTTGTATTTAGTGAGGTTTAATTTATGTGATTTTCAAATAGTCAGCTAGTGCAAGGTTATGTTTATGCATTATGCTGTGGTAATATCTATTTTAAGACTTGGGAACTTTGTGAAATGATTGTATAAAGCAAAGTTGCAAGAGGTTAGATATGCCAGCATCCTCTAGTAACAAGTAGCTAGAAGTTATAGCTAGTTCTAATCTGCAATGTGTAGCAGACCTGTAAAGTACCATAAAGGCAGGATTTGTAATTCCATGTGAGCCGAAGTCGCTGTAATTATTCTACTGTCGTCTTTGAAGCCAAAAGTGCTGGGAATCAAAATAGGATTCCAAATTGTGGACAGATAGAAATTATCTTGGACTGATATACTATGGAATATTAGTGTCGTCGAGGGACTTATTTAACCTTGTCGCCTTGCTGGACAAAAGTTATCTTCAGGACTGAGAAGATTCGCATGGAATATACCATGGATATTTATGTGAACTTATGCGCTGTCATTTTGGAGTCTTCGCTGTAAGGACATATCATCGTTGAACTGCAACGCTTCTTGTGGACATTAGTGGACATTCTTGGGGACAATAAGTATAAACTAATTGTGTTTAATTTTGATATATGTTATATTGCTTTTTGGACATACCAAATTATTGAACCAAATCAATTACAAATCATTAAAATCTGTTATATTATATAAAATTCAGATCACTTGTGCACAAGGCTCATTTATTTGTGTTTGAAAGGTATTTCTGACCTCTGACGTCCACGAGACATCATAACAATCCTTATTACATCCTTTAATACCGCCAGTGTGTAAGAATAAATCTTGTAAAAATTCTCCGTAAATTCGATCGATCACTTGCCCAATATGAAAATCTTTAGTAACGTCATAAACCACGAACATATAAGCAACATATGAGCAGCTACGCCGAATCTCCTTTTTAGGAAAAACAAAAACAAAAGTGGAGATTGGTATGCAATCTAAGCTAACGAGATACCAACATCGCTTAAATGGTTCTTGCAATGAAATATTGTAGCACCAAAGGTCAGCTCAAGTTAATTAAGCATGAGCGATGAGGTCATTCCTAGCACAATTTACTCTTACATGGGGTAATTTCATGCCACTAAAGGTGCATTACTATTTTATTATAGAATTCTGTTTGTGTATTTAAATTAACCTATTAGCGTAGGTAAAGTACAGAAAGCGGACCATTGGAATTGATGGAAAATGGAAATGCCATGAATAAGAAGACACTATGGCTCCTTGGGATGGCTCCACTCCTATGTCTGCTATCGAGTAGCACAGTCCGATTTGTTAATGAGCTTTTGACATTTTGCAAAAGTGTTTTTAAAAATGTATTAGTGTTCGTAAGAAAGCCGCAACTAAATTTAACGCACTTGCTTCACATTTAATATCTCTAATTCATACGAAAATGAACGTAATACGTGTTTCTAGATGCTAATTGTTAAAATGCACTTAGCCAAATATATATGATATCGAATCCAAATGCTAATATGTACTCAAAAAGTATTTATTGCTTTAAAAAAAAATATTTACAAGCTGCATTTCAACTAGTTACTGAAATGAATATGTAATATCTTTGTCAATCAGAAATGTTGTATAATCCTAACGTCCCTAGAGGAAAATCTGACAATCACCGCAAAAAGTGAGGTAGCGGTATTATTGTTGTCGGATCTAGGAGCAATTTACCACTAATCCAAGGCAGGGCTCCGCTCCGTGATTTTTTCAGGTGGGTTTTTGAAGCGGTTAAGGGACGTTAGGGTTATGAAATGCAAGTATTGCAAGTAGTAGGAGGGTAAAACCTGATATTACTACACTATATTCCATTGCTGTCTGGGCTAGCTCTCATTTATGTGAAGGTATTGAAAGAGCAACAGTGTGGCTGCACAAAGGCCCAAGGCCAGTTCTGTTGTACAGTTGGGTACAAATCAGCGATTACTCTTGCTTGCTGCCCTCAAAATTCACACTAATTATACTATATTCCATTGCCGTCTGGACTAGCTCTCATTTATGTGAAGGTATTGAAAGAGCTTGAAAGAGCAATAGAGGGGCTACACAAATGCTCAAAGCCAGTTCTGTTACAATAATTACTATGTTACATATTTGAAGTAATGGTTGGGGTCCATTGACCTTCTGCACTTGCTTAAAAGTGTAAACGGTGATGGAATAGAACCTAGTATAACATGAATTAATTGCAAGGTTATGACTCCTTGAAAGGATACATTTATATGTTTATTGTTTTTTATTTATTTATTTTTTATTATTCAAATCTATCTCAACTTCATATTGTACCGACATCATGTAAAATGTCATGACTTTAAATCATGTCAGTAAGCTGGCGTTTTGCACAAACAATGAGATGAGATGTTTTCATCATAACTTGCTCAATATTGGTCTTGGACATGCACAAGTCCAAGACCAATATCGGCACTTGCTTAAAAGTGTAAACGTTGATGGAATGGAACCTAGTATAACATGAATTGCAAAGGTTTGACTCCTTGAAAGGATATATTTATATGTTTTTATTGTTTTTCTTTGATTGTATTTTTAACTCCGATCTCAACTTCATTTTTGTACCGACATCATGTGTGTAGTCTCCTCTGATAACCCAGGTTCTTCCCATTTAGCAATACAAAAGTTATATCTGTATTCTATACTCTACAAAACAAAAGAACAATGTTGTTATATAGTTTATGATTTTTTGTTTTAAATTAACAAATTGGCGAAGCAGATTTTAAAAAATTTTCAATAGATCGGATCAATATTACACTGTTATAATTATAATGAAATTGCGCACATGGAAAGATTAGGAAAACAGGTACAATGTCATCTGTATTATTGTATTGCAGGACAAAACAAATGCTGAACAAATTTACTCAGGTAGATGCACGGGATACTACATGCTATGAACTTGAAAATTCATTTGGGAAATATTATATATTATATCAGTAAAATCCGCGTGTTCTTGATCTATGATAATTCTTTCAATCTAAAACCAGGCTATCGATCAAAAACAATTCAATCAAAAATTGTATTTAAAAGATTTTAACAAGGTAGCATCGTAATGCTCAATAATAAATCCAGGTTTTTTACCGTTAACCTGGTTTTTTGATCGAGATCGAAAAACCTGCACGTTAATCGAAATTGTGAGCAATTTAGTTTTGCCATAAACGTAAGTAAAATTAAGACAAACACAATGCCTTCTTAGTTTCGTCAGTACTATTATATTGTAGAGTATGGCCCAGATTTTGCTGTTTGTGGATTTTGCTGATACGCATCCAAGATGGTATTCAGTTGTATTTCGATGGTATTTAGCATGGTTTGCGATGTTAGATGAAACACGATACTCTAGGGAAATCTTAACATGCTGAAGGAAGATCTTATTCCAAGGACATTCCAAATACTAATTAAAAATCTATTACTTATGCTCTAACTCGCAATGTGTACAGATCGGCATCTACAAAAAATAGAAAATCATTTTATGGTAATAGAGAAATAGCGTGCGAAGAGCCCCTATTTTAGGTGTTAGATTTAACATTTTGGTGATGATTGCACACGTGGTTTTCATATTCGAAGTCATCGGGAAATCATGTTCAAATCCCCACGAACAGCTATTAAAAGGGTTTTTACAAGGCTGTGGGTTTTGAGAAACCTTAAGTTGCGGTGGGCTTTTCCAGAATTGCCACATACACCCCAAAAACCGAAAGCACAGCTGATATTGAGCAGATGCCTCTAATATGTAGGGAGTGAATCATCGTGATAGCTATAGTCAAGTCATATGCATTGATCATGATTGACCATGATCCCCGCAAGGTCAAGGTCATATGCATTGATCATGATCTGACCATGTGGCTATTCCACTGCTATTCAATACCTCATATGAGAGGCATATCAATCAGTTATACCGTTCACTTAGGGTGTATGAATTTACCGAATAGCTTAATGTGATATCAGTATATATCGTCAGACCTTTAAAGGCCCAGAAATGCCAAAAGAATTGATGTGGTTTGTGTCAAGTGACAAAGGAGGGGCGAGAAAGCATTCAATATTCAAGTTGGTGATGACATCATTTGTGATACCACTTGATTTGGCAGAGAGTATAGAAAATCCCAGGTGATGGTGTGAGATCTATTCATGGACACTGACCTGAAAATCAATAGCTCACGAATGATGTCACTGGTAGTGTTTCTTTTTTCTTGCCCTTGTTTATTGGAATGGAATGTCCTTTAAAGATTTGGAGTAGGTTATCATCTCATTCTGGGACCTTTTAAAGATGTCATACAATGCTCGTCAATCTGTTAGCCACCGCTTATCGTAGTAAAAAGCTCGTTTCGGATGAGTTTACAATGAGCTCAATCCAAATAAACTTCGAGTTACAAACAAAACCACCAGCATATTTTTTGACAACATATCCATATCCATTAGGTTATAAACACCACTAACCTGGCTGCCGTTAAGGATCAAAAATCTTGGGAGGACTACTGTCTTGTAAAAGGTGCTGGAAAAGGTGCTTTAAAATGTCTGAAAATGTACTAGTTATATAAGAAAGTGATAGATTTCATGATTGACATGGTAGACTGGTATGTTTTCTCAAACTAAGTGGCATTTGAGACAGTGAATGAGGCAATTTACTCCAGCGCTCATCAATTCACATCGATTTGCAAATTACTAACTTTGGCGACGATAGAGAATCTTGTGTTGCCGGCCTGACGTCGAGCGAGCTTGTGATGCGGAACTAAAAAAGTTGATCATGTCATATGTTCAAATTTGGTTATTTGGTGATTTTTAGCGTGTACTTCGGTGTGATAGTGTTGTATTACTCGTGAGCGTTTAAAGTGGAAAGAAACATGCTCGAAGTTGCCATTTTCCCCATAGACTACAATTATGATAGTGAGGTGTGGAGTGTAAACCATTCACGTAAGACTAAAACTACATGATACATTGTCCAAACTATATGATATATTTTGGTATTTGACATTCAGATTAATCCACTTCAGGGCTATATTGCAAATCTCAGTTAGTTCATTGCCAACATTGTCCTTGGGGATAAAATCCTCACGTTTGAAGTTAATTAAGGGTTACAAAAATTTTTTCTAAATCTTGCTTAAATGAAACCGGTGTCATAAACTACCGTGTCCGCGTAATGAGTGTTGTATTACCACCAATCTGTCTATTGTGTTCGCCTTGAGATGCTGTATGCATCGTTTGTTTCAGCACTGTAACAAAATGGCCTCGTATACAAGGTCACGTTATTCCGTACATGTTGCTATGGTAGTAGGACACGCTCTCATGGGGGACACTCATTCTTTACACGGCCCTATTTTTTTTTCAGAAAAAAAGTAGTTCACTTTGTCTAATTCTCGTAAATTATATACATAGTAAAAGGGTACTACCGACTCTGGCTCGACCCCACTATTCACAAAAACCACCCGGAGGATTTTTGCGTATTATTATTAGAAAGCTTGTATTTTTCTCATTTCATCCACAAAAAATATTTTGGCTGAACTCTTCCCATTTTGAGACATTTTTCGATAATCAAAGTATGGTAAAATAATTTACGCATAGGAAAAACACCAAATAAATCACATTGTATTTTGACTTAAGCATATCCTTCGGCACTGAACTTTCAAATTTGTAATCCATACGAAATTGGGGTTTGGAAATATAGGCCAAAGGCAGTATGTAATGGCCCGGTAAGTATTTAATACGAGAAGTTGTTTTAGGACGGTATACATCTTTAAATTTACCACTAACCCGTACTTCGCCTCGCCGTGTCGCGTTCGTGAATATGTAGTCGAAATTTCCCCGCCAAACCTCCAGGTTAAAACATCACTAACTCACCGATACAGTCTGCAACTTGGGTAGTTTCTTTCACATCACAACCCTTCACAGAGGAAATACAACAATGCCAAAGTACATGCTAAAATTTCACCAAATTGCCCAAATTCTTCAACATTATTGAGCATTGTTTTTAGTTATGAAAAACTAAAGTAAAGTGCATGAAGGCTTATCACAAGAACGCTCTGTTAGTCGATACGACTAATAGTGGGCAAATTAATGACGTGCGGAGTAAACTGCCTTAAATTTGCTGTCCAACACCATTTAATTAAAGAACATATCCGTGTTCCAAAACAAAGCATGACCATTACACCACTTTCTTTATATATTTGGTAATTTCAGACCATTTTAAGCAGATCATTCAGAACGCCTGAGCTAGAAGTAGTATCATTCAAGGTGTTTAGCCTACGGGCAGCCTAGTAGTAATTCTACACCTTCCTGCGCAAAAGGTTACTATATTGTTACCAGAATAGTGAAATATAGATTCTTTCTACAAGTAGTTGTTTTTCTATTCGTTAAATCAACGGAACAAGAGTAATACAGGGCAGCAAATCAATTCATAGTCGCTCACATTACCACTAAAAACTGAACATACCAGATTAGTTTTGTTGTAATTAAATTGTTCGAGCTCATCACCGACCGGAATGACCCCGTCGCATTTAAAAAGGAAATTAATGTACGTTCTCTGGCATTGTTACTGAAAGTACAGTTACAGGGGACGTAGGTGATATCCATTGTGTTCTAACAGTAAACATTTATGCATTTATGAACAGTGGTGGTGGGGTGAATTTTACAAACTTCGAAATGTCTAGCCCTCGGATGATAAGTGATCGAGATATATTTATGAGTAATTAATGAGTAAGTCGAAATTATTGGTAAAGCATTTAGTCCGGCATCACAATATGTGCTCTAGCAGACACGCGCATATTGTAAAACGTTGTTTTTAAATGGATTAATTGAAAACAGGTTCCTGTTATATATCGAAAATTAGTTATTAGGGCAGCAACCCGGTAAGATTTAGCATTAACGGTACGTAAATACACCCTGCTCTTTGACATGCCTTTATTCAGTTAACAGATCACAAACACTGAGGACTATAACGGAGGTACCTGAGCTTGAAAAGTGCTCTAGTTTCGATTACCCTACCCCTCGCGTTACAACAAAACACAACCACCTTTTTGAAGGAATAAATATATGAGATTTAAGGAAAATGAGGGTTGTGGTTGAAATATTAAAGTGTAAACTTTCACAATTTTCACAATTATAATTTTTTAAGTAAATATAGTTACAATATTCTTTTTATGGACCTTTTTGTATGGGTCAGGTAATACTCGTGTGCTAACATTGGTAAAAAGGATGTTTCTTTTTTAGAAAAAAATGTGATTTGAGGGGCTAAAACCCTAGACCCTTTATATATTGTATAAAACCGAAATTCTATAAAGAAAATGTCAGAGATGAGATGATAGTATTGATAAATCTTGATTTTCTTAAGTTTTTAAGCTCAAAAACGTGATTTTTTACCCAAAAAACACCCCTGCTACTAAAGTTTTTGACCACAACCATATTTTTTTTAATTATTTATTACTATCTTTCGAATAGAAGTGGTTGCGTTTTGTTGTACCGAGGGGAAGGGTTGTTGACAATTGTGCAGTCCAAACTGCTCCACTATTTCGATTGCTGCGATAAAGCGATTGTAAGACCCAGGTGACGGTATCTTTTGGAAAATAACTGTATCTTTAGAAGTAGAAGTAGTGTTGATTTTACTTCAGCAATTCCATTGAATCTAAACAATACATAAGAGCTAATGCAGTGTGTATTGTTGTGATAAATTCATGAAAAGTACATGGTTCAAGGTTCAAACGAAATTTGACATGCTTTGCTTGATCTGTCGTAACTTTTGAATAGAACTGTTTAATCAGTAATCACACGCGGTACTCCTCATGTAGCATAGAACTTATTCTATTATTATTTTAATTGCTCTGCTAACCTCTATTAAAATACTCGAGGGGTTGATGTTACTGTACTACTCGTCGCTACCTTTTTATGCATTTTAATGAAACTAATATATTTTGAGCTAAAGTGATGAAATGTTTTTTAATGTTTTCGGGAATTCCAGAAAACGTTGGCAGCGCAAGCTCATATAACTCTGATTTCATATTGTAATTTAAATTTTTATTTTATTAACCTAGAAGAAATATAACAGGTTTATTTTTATTAAAGCCACAATCAGCAATTTTTTCCCAAAATTCAAAATGTCATATCACCACCTTTTATTACTGTTCTTTGTGACATTTTAAAGCGGTCTTGGAGATGCCATTTACGACTGTTTCTAGGCTTTAAAAAGTCAGATCGCGACTTTTATTAGTAAACAAAGCATAAAAAACATAATTTCTTGACAAATATGGCGTGTTATGCTTAGCCACTTACAGAACAATGCAAAAAAAATGAACATTGATGAAAATAGGGGGCGCGATTTGTTTACATTTTGAAGAAATCGCTGATAGTGGCTTTAACATAACAGTGATGGTATTTGTTATTATAATAAGACAAAAAACTAAGCGTATCGTCTGCTAGGATTTTTTTTTCGAAATAGGACGGCGAGCCGTGCGATGCTTCCATAAAGGTTTAGATGTCATTAATAAACTGCTGTGGGGTTTTAATTTTTTTGACAAATAAGTTAGGACTTATTTTATTATTTATAACTGTCATAATTTCATTAGTAAGAAACTAAAGACAAAATAGATTATTATAAAACAAATTAAGAATGACTTATTCGTTTATCGCTGATGTGTTTCTGTGCGATGAAAGCCCGTACGCTTCAGCTTTTGGCTTCACTCAGTACGGATTTCGCGCATGGTGATTCTTCCGAACCATACCCCCGCTTTGCCCAATAACTAATTATCTTGTTTTGTTTCTGGTAAAGGACAAGAAATATTTTCCAATCATGCATATTTACACCAAGGCTTTCTTGTTCTGTTTTAATTCAACCTAAGAAGATGGATGATCGTACAAAACCATGACACATAACCAAGATAACGTTAACCGGCATCCAGCTTAGGTGAAGTCCAAAATGTCACGGCAACTACTGATGCGTTAAAACGAGCCAACAAAAACAAATGACAGATTGGTCGCTGCGTATTCTCTTCAACAAAACCATTTTGTGGAATACAGTATGTAATTTAGTGTATTTCTACGCGTTTTTGCTGATTTTTCTCAATGTTTACTGTATGATACCATAGGGTATTTGTGAACAACTTATATATATCTGTACAACAATGCTACAAGACTGCCCATTGAGAGTTAAATGGGCATTTCATGCTTCTGGTTTCCTAAAACAGCTTATTCACAACATTTAGTTGATTCTGAAGATGCGCTTATAATGTTATATGAGCAAAATGTTAGTATCGCAGGGTCGTATTGGTTACTCCATGGCCTGTTCGTTTACGGAAAGAAAATACAAAATTGCTATATCTTCGCGTAAACGACCAAATCCGCAAATAAGATTAAACAAACGGTTCAGCTGACATAAAAAATTCAACTTTCTGGAGGGAACATTGCTACAAATCACGAAATACCCTTTAAAGCAAAAGTTGAAAGGTCTGGGAAGTTGGTCTGATTTGATAGAGTCAAAATAAAAGTTATTCATACTGGCCCCATACTTAGGGTATGAAACAAGTATATCCAGTTATACGTGCCTCGACTTAGAGCAACTTTTCTCAATACATTCAGGTTATACTATTCGCATCTTAAGAGCAACTTTGCCAATCACAGTCAAAAGCGCTGGGCTTTCCTGACTGTGATTAGCAAAGCTCTGTATTTCTGAATCTCGAGCAAACGTTTGGGCGTATACTAGTGAGTAAAATAAGCTTTAAACCCTATTCATTATGTGAATGGTAAAAACAACACAACGATACTATCAATTTCTCATTGATCTATTATTATAATGGTTGGAATTCACCCATATTTAGCAAGAATATTTACTTTAGTGTCAAACATCGTACAGAATAATTTGTTTAAATCCACTATCAGTCATTTTTTTTCAAATTCGAAATGCCCATTTGTCTCTAAATTCCTAGTGTTAGGTAATATCAACACCTTTTATTATCGTTCTTTGTGAAAAACAGACACTAAAGCATTTTAAAGTGGCATTCAAGATGCCATTTACAACTGTTTTGTTGGCTAATAAAAGTCGGATCCCGACTTTTATTAGTAAACAATGCAGGAAAATCGCCATTTCTTAGCAAATACGGCGTGTTAAGCTTGGCCACTTACAGGGGGTTTTACTACAACCATTTCCAATACAACAGTGCAAAAAAATGGACTTTGATGAAAAATAGGGTGCGCGATTTGTTTACATTTTGAAGAAATCGCTGATAGTGGCTTAAGGTTACCTACTGAATATTTCTGTGTCTGCATTAATGACAACGCAAAGTGAAGACATACCCTTCTAACAGTATTCAAAGATCCCGTATGCATTGTGCCGTGCGGTTGACTAGAAGCTCAGAAATCAACATTTTCATTTAAAAAAATCAAAATTATGCAATTACATGAACATATTCAGAATCAGCATGAAAAATGCATTCAAATAAGTCCAAACAAGCCTAGTCTTAGATCAATAATTTTGAGATGGCTTCCCAAACTGCCTGCAGTCATTCTGGTAGCCATCTCAAAAACTACTCGTGTGTTATAAACCTATACAGAATATATCTACCGGGGATGAAAAAGTTAATAAACCCCTTCAGGTGAAAAAGTACGCGAAACAAACTCGATCAAACAAAAGAATTTTTCGGTTCATGAACAGGAACAAGTTTGAAATAAAACTTCCAGATGTGTCTTTGCCTTCGTCAGTTTTTATCATTCTATGGACTGTACCTGCGTCCACATTTCAAAATGTCAAGTTTAAGTAACAAAGATGGTAATATAATTCAGATTTGGCCGATTATTGGGCTGTCTCAGGGAACATATCTAGCTCTTGATCTGATCTCATAGAATTCGTCAGGCAAATTTCAACGTTGCAGGGCATTATAGAGCGTGAAAAATCCATTCTTCTATTTCTTCGAAGAAGTGATCACGTTTTCCGTTTTTTTTTTCTTTATTTCTTTATAAACGTTACTTCTTGGTTTTAGTCTCAAAGTATTTGTGGGCAAGAATGAAAAGCTTCGGGGTGTTATGATACGTCAAAATCCGTTCGTTTGTTCCCTTGAACAAAACAATTAGGTTTGGGGGATCCTACACATTATTTTCTAGATTTTTTCGCTAAGCATTTGTTTCTGATAAATCTTCCAGCTTTCAGCTTTAAGGCATTTGAAATGCGTGGAAATCCATTCGCACTGTAGGATACAGTTTTTATATCTCTCTTTGTCACATTTTTATTTGAAATGACATGTTAGATATACCGTAGCTGTGTTTTTATATGACAACAAAATACATGCAACCAATGAATGTAATTCCAGATTGCCATAAAATACAGTCTACAACGTTCTTTTACTGGAGTGACAATCCAACTTTATGAAGCATTTGTACCTCGGACTTTTTACTTAAAGTATTCTATCTAAATTCTTGGAAGGATATCACATTTACAGAACGTTAACAAGTATACTAAAGAGAAAACGCAACAAACTTTTTTGGTTTGCTCTATCGCAAAGCAATCCTTTCTACAAATTCAGATTTTGGTGTAATTATTCTCAAAAGCAAACCCTTAAAAGACATTTCCATCTTTCAAGCACATTTGCTAATTGGTGTGTGGTATTGTTACCCTCTTAAGGAAAGATGTACCAGTTTCATAAACCAAAATTGCTTGTAAGTGAAATTCTGTTCCGTTCCAAATGATATCATCATAATGTATTCAAGCCCATACGCATAGGTTAGCAATGGTTAGAGTGCAGAACAAAGTAGCCAGTGGATAAAAATTACTTAGATGGACGTGAGCCTTTAGGCCGATAATGCATAAGGTACTTCAAATATACAAGAGAATGTTTATTTGGAAATTAGTTGGTTCAGCCCTAATTTGTTTCAAATGCATTATAAAGCTCCTCGGAGTGGAATCCGATGAATATTTATAGATAACCGATGGCAAATTTGAATTACAAATTAAACGATAAAAAAATGTCAGTTGTCGGTTTATGAATATTTATGACAACGTAGGGAAACAAATAAATCATGTATCGTCAATCTATTGTACCCATTTGCAGCGTCATTAGAAAAAATACATTGCAAATTTTAATGTCAATGGTTAAATAATTAAAATGAGAGCACTCTCATTTATAAATCATTTTCCCGCTTTAAAAAAGATCAAAATGGTCTCCAAGCCTCACGAAGTCTGTCTGCTTCAATACACTATTGAAGTTGTCCATATTGTAGAAATATTACAAGCTCTATTTATACCTTTCATCAAAACACTATGGTGAAATTGTCATCTGTCTCAAAACAAGCTCTGCTGATAAAATCCGACAAAGGGAACACACTCAATGAAAGTTCAAAAGTTTGACTACGCTGTGGTTTCCTTTAACCAAGTCGAATAAAATATTTTGTGTCTGGCTGTTAAGCTCCGTTTATAAATTTGTAAAGCCATTCATAAGTCAGCCACCAAACATTGATTATTTAAAGGAAATTAATATTTGTGACGTGGAATAAAGCAACGGCAATTTTGCAGAGCTTAATCGGACGCTACTTTTAACAAATGCAGTATATACGGAAATATGTTTCTCCCTTTCTGCTCCCTCTCTCTCTCTCTCTGTCAAGAGGCGATCTATTCGATCTCACCGACGAGTATTAGAGTAAAATAATGAAAAGACATCGTTGGTTCTTCTTTGTAATATACTAATGACCTAGAAGATAACATGGACAATATCGCTGACTCGTAAACCACTGAAATTAATTTAGGATTTAAGCTTAACTTTTCATACGCTTCTGGACCTCGGGCCAATATATCTACACAAAGTAATCGCCTTTGCGGAAAATAATTTGGATATGCCGCGGGCCAGACATTACGAGATCTTTCATTAGATTTTTCTTGCAGGCATGCTCTGGTCAAAGATGTCTTCATAAATGTAGTTTTGGTTGAAATAATTATCAGTTAAAGAAAAATCCAATCGTTACCATCTTATAAATCGCCCAATATTGGCAAAAAAATCATTCTTTTTTACATCCATCTGAAATCTCGAGTAGTTACTGCTCGACAGAATACGTTTTGGTGGCAACACCAGTGTATACGTAGTTCTTCTGGCCTATTCAAAAATAGAGCACTCATAGTCAAAAGATATACAGCTACGAAAATGGAAGAATTTAAATTCCAATTGCCTTGAGCAACAAAGCAGAATTGATCACTTTTTTGCGAGATTACGCTGCATTTCAAAACACAATTCAGGAATGATATCAGTTTGTTATCATCTGTACGTGGCAGTCAATGTGAATTTGGTTTAATACAGTTGGATTGGATATAATAAAACATACCTATGCAAGGACACATATTTTTAAAGGGTAGAGGAGTTGGCGTCAAACTAAGGCAATCGGAGTACGCTTAAAAACCATTATTTTGTTTGTTGCTCTATTTTTATTTGGTGTTTTCGCCCTCTCTCTCTCTCTCTTTAGATTGGCCGATTTTTAAAAACTAATTTCGATCAACCTACGTATAGAATTAAAACTACCGGAGACTTTAATTTTAGGACATTTAGGCGTAAATAGTATGGACAAAATGTCTGGTAAGGATGCCATCCACTGACGGTGCACGTGTTTATTGTATGTGAATGTACTTAAGTCCGTATTTCACACCATTTTTTCAACTCAAACACCTACCCAAAACCATCAATATTTAATATAATACTGATTTCTTTAGGTGAAGAGGCATCTACATACACAATATTGTATGTCAAGTAAATAATCTAATCATTTATTTTAGTAATTAGTCTTTTGTTCAATTTTGAAGGAAATCAGCCACTTAATACTGTAAGTTAACAACTTTTGAGTTTACGTCGATCGGTCTGCCCGTACATAGTTGCATTTTATTGCCGTTTTCGCAGAACTCGGATGCAATGTTAATTGCCCATTCGTATGCTAAAATGAGAAAGAAATAAGCTGAATAGGGTACAGAAAGTAGAACAAATTAGTACATTACATCATCTACTTTGAAAGGTATAAGTCACATTCACTAGAGTGACCCACAGAGAAACTAGTAAATAGATTAAATAGATCAGTATTGGCTTACCGTTTAACGAATCACTATATATCATCCATTGCGTAAATTTGACATATAAAATGGTCATCCATATCATGCAATCAGGCAAACTAATAGCAAAGCAGTCATTGAACTCGAAACGAAAAAAAGGTCCTCCTTAAATCGTACAAAAGACTACGCTCCAGTTTTAAGCTCGAGTTTACAGCTTGAATCCGTGTCACGGTGTCGTTGTAATTGTAACTACATCGACATTTTCCGGTTGTGATGGTGCTGGAATTTATCTTGCACTGGGCGACTTCTCCCGGTCGAAGAGTACACTTTTTTAAAATGTCATGTAATGAGTTGTCATCTTTTGATCGAGGTGTTACGCACGTGCTACAAATCACGTGACTGACTTCACTTTTTTCTAGTCTTGTGCGTTGAAGTGGTGGTCTGGCGGTTGGTTTGGTAACGCTAAATACCGTGCAAAGGAGACGTCCCAGAGTATAAGCAAAACATGTAGCGCCATCTATGTAAACTGTCTTTTTTACCCATCTGGGAGTGTCTAGTTATTCCGCCGCAGTCGGCAGTCATAATTCTAAAAATGGCCATGCTCAATTTAAGTTCAGCATCGGTTTTGTTAATCACCGCGGGTTTTATTTTAAATGCATTTTAACAAAGTCTATTAGGCGATATATATCACTTTCTGGACCAGTGTTAACAACAACAACAATAAAACCTACCCGAAGGGCGGTTATGTAGGGTTGCAAAATACCCTATATCCTTTTTGGCACAACGAGAAAACATAACAGGCCAAGCGAGTGTGATTTTTGGACTAGAGATGTAGAGGTCCGCTGTCATTATTAAAGGCGCATCTGGGTAATTCTTTCCATGTCAACGGACGAGCAGTTCTCGCTTACCACCCAATAATACTCTAGTGCATCTAAAACATCAGGATTTACATATACTACACGGGAATCTCATATCTGCATATCGGTAATACAGTTCACATTGGTATTTAGCTGACTATCTGAGCGAACTTGGTCTTCTCAAAAAGGGGCCTAGATCTTAATTTAAACCAGTTTTTGAGGGCAGCCTTTCAATAATCGGTAATCTACCTCATGAAGGCCAATTCTATACGGATTCTCATCGTATAGTTTTTGCCAGACGACACAACACCATACATATCATCTCGTTAAAGGGATAAGCAGCGATTTGCTGATCCGAAACATCGAAAAAAATCATCAAAATTCATATTTTGGTATTTTTTACAGACAAGGATGTGCTAACATAACCTGCAAGTGGTTTGCTTGAAATCCGCGTATTAAAGACAAGGCAGCACTTTTTATTTGATTCTGCAATTTCTATACGTGCGTATCAAAATTCTGACTTGCGATCAAAAAAGCCTTTCCGTGTGAATATCCTAGATTTACAAGCGTAATATTGTGCACCATGTCCTGTACAGTTTGACCTCAAACACAAATACTATTGATGATCTTTGTTTATTCTGTATTGGTGTAAGTCACAATCAGCTGTTTAGTGTAGATTTTCAGACGTCATCGCTGTATGTCTATTTGCGAGAGAGAGAGAGTATGAAAAATTTTCACAAATCCTTCATTTTTCACTATTGGTGTTTGTGTTCCTACATTGAAGGAGTTATATGGAATTGTACTTATCTTTGATTTACAAGCTAAGTATTTTTCATTCTCACGCATGATCGCTGCTTATCGCTTTAATTGGCATACTGGTAATGATTTTTTTTATGTTTTTTTTCTAATTAAATGCTTTTCTGTAACAGCGTGTGTCTTTAAAAAAATCAGGATTGGAATCTAAAATATTAAAAACATAAACTACTGCTGTTCGTAGTGATGTTAACATCCTTTTAAAAGTGCATTGCCTACTCTTCACTATGCCTTTAATCCCATCTCATTTCGACACTCCTGTTCCGATTGGTTGGATTTGTGAAATCACAGATACCTAATGGAAGGTTTGAATTCAGTACAGCTGAGAGTCTTTGTGGAATTCAAAAGAAGACAGGTGGAGCAGGATTCATTTGGGCTTGGAATAAGTATTATTTTAATTACGAAGAAAGCAGCGTAAATTGTTTGAACTGAAAATATTGTTAATATCTATAAAGTGGAACAGAACTTTTAAAACAATGGACATGAATTATTGTGATATTGTGATCGGCGATTTTCCATGTAAGTGTTTGAACTGATCTTCTGATCGATTTTAATATCTTTCAACTCAAAGTGCAATACCATGTCCGAAACTTGATTTTAATTTCAAATGCAAGTCTTTTTTTATTTAATATGATATCAGATACGACCTTCATGATGTTTGAAACATTGATAGTCCAGTTATTAAGTGACACTTGTCATTAACTTTTAAACAGAGTTTCGTTATGGTTTAATTGTCTTCAGTGCATACCTACATTTTTCATAACAGGTTGTTGTGTTAAGGTCATTGAATCGGACCAACCGGATTCAAAAGGGCTTCACAAAAATCTGTCATAACTTTTGAATCAATAGTCCAAATTGCACCAAACCAAAATCTTGCCAAAGATGATATTATGGACAATCAAATCCTTATTAAAATAACATAACAGATGCAGTATTTTCTCAGATACTCTAGTGACACACGCTGTATTTACCTCATGGGACAAGTATTTAAAATGTTTCGCGGAGAGGTATATTTTCACGCCTCGGTCCATTGCGCGCAATGTTGCAGCGATCGAGTTGAGTGCAAACTACACCCTCGCAATCTTTTGTATCATATGCACAAGCGAATCACAAGCTGGTGTTATCTCGTAATACAAGCATTTGAGGTCAATATCTACCGTTACCAATTTGCCATGTTGCCTTGTTGAATTGGAACATGTGTAGTCTATTTCAATTTCACAATTTTTACTCCAGAATGCCAGGCAATATGGACAGCATACTATTAGTTTTAAAGACCGTTTAAGTTTAAAACCCACGAGCTCACCATTCATTCGTTAACGGACGGCATTGCCGGAAGGATAACAACTTGTTGAGGCCAAAGAGTTACAACGCATTGATCATACGAGGTCGGTTGCCAAGCGTTTGACCCGTCCACCACCCCATACCGCCGGCAATACCATAATAATACCAACATGAATTTTCTATGTCAGGTTTTCGAGTCACCAAATATTCGCCTTGCCTACTTTTGTCTCTTTGAATCATCCAACCACCCTTGAAGCATCTTATTTTACACCTTCAAACTTGTATGACCCAAATTTTCAAACGTACGTATTTGTAATGGAAGACCAGAGCTTTGAGGTGGTTGTTAAAACTGTTGTCATATGAAACAACACATATTATATTTCTTTATTATATTCATAGACATTACTAAACTGTTTTCTGAAATGTTTAAAGGTGCATTTCGTGATTCCAGCACCTTCTGTTTTATTCATAGTTCACTAGATATCCATGAGAAAAGCTTATTCACAAAATTTGAGTTGACCCCGATCTTGCGGTTTTGTGTTATGAGCAAATGCTTGTTTCCCACGGTCCCATAGGCCACTGTGCTGTAATTTCTGTCCGTTTACGGACAGAAAATTACAAAATTGCGAATTTCTTACAGATACGGCCGAATTTGCACGTAAGATTTGGTACACATGGATTACTAAGGCTAACGGTTCAGATGATATATAAATCTCAACTTTTTTTAGGTAAGTCGGGGGGACGAGGTTGTGGATCACGAAATGCCCCTTTAATGTGTATTACATTACTTGGTATAAGCATAGAAAAGAAAGGTCCCAAAGAACAACATTCGGTTAGATATCCACTAGAGTTTTTTAATAGCAAAATATGTTATTTTAAAGCCGCCAACTGGTCATGGCTATTCATCTCAAAAGTCACTTACTCTAGGCCTGCGAGGTTTTTGCAAGCTGCTATAAAGTCATATTGACATTAACCCATATCATCGAAAACAGACATTACCATTCCGAGTTGAACAATCAAGCAGTTCTCGATACTAAATATAAAGTGAAGTGAACTACGTAAATTGTAAAATAACAATTTTCCACTCCACAGGAATTCTACAGGGAAATTACAACGCTGGTTTGTCTTCGTTGATGTTTTTCTCTCTTTCCGTCTTTTTGTCTTATTTTCCTTTATAAAGAATGACACTATTTTGTTGTCAGTACAGTTTTTTCTATTATTATTGTATGAAAATTCTATCGAAATGCGACAAATGGGTAGGCTACAGTTAACACTGTCGACTCGAGACCTTTTTCATTATTAATCATCGAAGCGAGATATGGTGCCACACAGCTGATAACGCCATCGCTAAGACGCATAATTTCGTCGTAGGTGCAAGCAAAATGGTGTCGAATTGACCAAAAATGACAGAAAACCTTAAAGGCATTAAATATACTTTACCAATTCTACACTTTTTCTGAGATGATATAAACAATTATTAAATTTCTAAATGTATCGACTTTCTATTCCCACGTAATCTATTCTACTCTGTACGTGCAAATCATGTGAAAGTAATGTACGTTTTTGCATCATTTAACGTCGCGTCAATAATAGTTTCGGCACATGGATCCTGTGTTCCATTTTACAGAAACAAGATTTCTTAATAATTAAATTACAAATTTATGGTTGTTAATTTTTAAAAGCTTGTTACTGGTTTAATCGATTTCATTTATGTACTTAGCTTGTTAATATTCAGCCTATCAAATCACACTATCATTTTGTCAATATTGTATTTCGTACTAAAGCATATAATATGTAAGTATGCATTTCTAGAAAGTAAATTATTAACAGAAAATCATTAAAAAAATACATGCCAAGGGTTTTCAACACAGAAAATTTAATTTTCTTCAGGCAAATTTCATCCATCCATCGACCCCTCCAATCATCCATCCATCCATCTGCTCGTAAACCCGACCGCCTACACCAACCCACCCATCCACCTAGCTACCTACCTCTTTACCCACCCGCCCACCCACCAAACAACCAACCAACCACCAACCCATCTACTCTCTAAATATAAACTGGGTGTAAAAATAAGCGAGAAAGTGAATATTGTTCACTCCGAAGAGAAGAATATTGCTAACAAAATGTAAACTTTCAGAGCGTGTTTCCACACTAGAAAACGAGTTGTAAATCATTTAACTCTTTCAAAGATAGAGAAGGGGTGCTAATTACACCGTGGAAGAAAGAGATAAGAAGGAACCACATCGATCCACTTGACGTTTGAACAATCTATCTGCCGCCCCATAATTGCAATTGTTATTCATATTCTCTCAAGTGGCCCTTCCGAGGATAATCCTATTCAGATTTTCTCGCTCGAGAAAATTCTTAGTTCGTGGTTGTTTCTTCATTGTGAAGTAAATACTCAAACATATGGCTGTGCCGTTAGGTGTACATTTTCACTGAAAACTAGTATGATTTCACCAAAGTTGGTCCAATTAGGGACCGGGTATATTTTAACTGAAATTGGTCCCGTTAGGGGTCACTTTCAGAACCCCTAGAACGAGCATGGGTGCCCAACGAAAATCCAAGACGCCCCCCCCCCCCGTCCAATGTTCAAATTTAGTCAAACTTTCCTCCTTTATTTTTCACACTGGGCAATCTTGGGCAGTAAAGCTGAACGCATAACGATTTACATTAACTTCTTATATAACGAAAACAACAACAAATACACACCGGAGACACTCGGAGCATGTTGTAATATGCAATATACTTTTTTTACACTTTTACGTGTTCGGACATAGAGTTTTCAAAATATTCTATAGTAACGATTGCTCGCCAATCATCGATTGCGGCAGAGGTATTATGATCAAAGGGTGGCTGTTGAATCCCTTCCTTTTGGGCGGTCGAATGGATAAACAGATTAAAATCGGATTGGTTACACAACCCTATTAAAAAACTGATAATCTTTGTCCCCTCAGAAACCTGCCGAATTTCACGAAACGCTACCGTTAACAATTGCATGTATATGTGCATCCATAATTCCATACATGCAGTCTATATATTTAACATGAACTACTGTTAACAATCCCATGTGTTTGTATATCTTACATGGACTACTGTTAACAATCCCATGTGTATGTATATCTTACATGTCTTACATGCCTGGTGTTACTTTAACCTTGACTATCCGAGATGTGAAATGTACATCACGACCCACTTTGTCCGCCAATCTTAACCTCTACGCGATAGTAATCCCTCGCAAATCATCAATTTTGATGAAGGAAGTTAAAAACAAGTCTTAACTTCTTTAAAATAAAAGCTGTTTAAAAATAATTGAAACGCATGGAACGTCTTTTAGTCCACACGTCTAAGCTTGATTTAACGAGTTGTCACAAGATGTTAACGAATCTCAGTTTGTCCATGATAAGCTGCGACATGCAAGTGAAGCAAAAATTCATTTGTCAAAAACTGACAAAATAATATTTATTCCATAATTCAAATGATCGGGAAAGTGGAGCTCAACACGGTGATGCACATTATTGTACACTGACTAAATACACTATTAGAATTGAAAAGGAAAATAATTTTTCTGAAAGTAAGTGATAAATCTTCACCTCGTCCTACGAAGGTTTTCACTATCTCGTAGGATTATCCCCGTCGCCCCAAAAAACCCAGACCCCCAAGTAAATCATATCCGTCTTTTGCTCTCATTTTCACGGCGAAAACACTTTACATTTAATTGATCTCGGGAAATGTAGCCCGTCAAAGTCTCTGGGTAGTGGGTAGAACTCACCGAGTTAATGTTGCCTTTCTTGTAGATTTTGTTTTGTTTTGTTTTGTTTGCTTGTTTGTTTGCTTGTTTGTTTGGTTTTCTGTTTGTTTATATCGACAATATCATCCACGCGTCTCTTTGAATTTACCAAAAAGGTACCTTGTCGCCGTCAAGTGAGGATGTGCTTTATAGTGCAACGGGAAGTTGAATTTTGGCTTTATGGTTTCAAGAATCTATGGGTGTTAAAGATGTTGTTGCCAAACTCTAAAATGGCCAAAAAATTCTTCTTATTTGTCAACCCTCGACATTTCATTATTCTACTTTCACCATCGTACATTCACAACAACTCATACAACAAATGCAGCGTTATTGAGGTAAGATTTTCGCTGCTTGGTTGGTGGCAGTAACGATGAAGAATTTTGTCAAGGATATTTATTGGGTGGGATAAATTTAGAGAGTAAAAGCATGATTTGAAGAACCGGGTAGGAACCAATTAAATTGCTCAAATTCCCACACCTGTTTAAGAATGGGTGATAAAACGAGAGTTACTTAACATTTCCTTTTAGTCAGCATTGGTGATATATCTTAACGTCCCCTTAATCGCTTCAAAACGTACCTGACAAAAAATCATGGACCGGACCCCTGCCTTGGGTTAGTTGGAAATTGCTCCTAGATCTGACAACTATAATATCGCCACCTCACTTTTTTTGCGGTGATTGTCAGATTTTCCTCTATGGACGTTAGGGATATGTGGGAATACTTAATATTTGTGCCATGGCAGGACGAACTGTGCAGAAATCGCATTGAGTTCTTTGGCTGTTTAAGAATGGCAACAAAAATATCGCTACCTCACTTTTTTTGCGGTGATTGTCAGATTTTCCTCTAGGGACGTTAAGGATATTAGGGAATACTTAATATTTGTGCCATGGCAGGACGAACTGTGCGGAAATCGCATTGAGTCTGTTTCTCGTTGGCTGTTTAAGAATGGCAACAAAAATATCGCTACCTCACTTTTTTTGCGGTGATTGTTAGATTTGCATCTAGGGAACTTAGGGATATGAGGGAATACTTAATATTTGTGCCATGGCACGACGAACTGTGCGGAAATCGCATTGAGTCTGTCTCTCTTTGGCTGTAGATTTCATGATTAGTCCGTTGGTGCAGTTTTGTGGCAGAAACGAAATGTGCAAAATACAATGAAAAACAACATAACGAATTCTTTATAATTTCACGTACATTGCCAATTTCTTCATGGTAGTAGCCACGCAGTTACCAACGAGTGAACACGCACAGACGGATAGTGTACACATAGTGGCTGCCTGCACCATCGCGGAGCAGCTACGTGGTTACAACGGTTCTCAGCGCGTACCGGTGTGAAGTATATAGATATAGTCCGGACTCCATATACGACAACGGAATAGCGCGTGAAACTAATGTTGCGTGAAGAGTCAACTGAATCGAGTGCCCTATGCTTTACCGTTGTAGGTTCACATGAGTCCGCCGGACTATGAATACTTCTACATATTTCTTAATGAATTTCCTCAAAAATGATTATAAAATGTTAAACAGATACCAAGTGTATAGCGTCCTCATTTCGTCCCCTTTCAAATTGGCGTCGTAGTAACTGCGTGGCAGCTGCGTGTCTACTCCGGTACTGTCTACACCATATCCACCACCTTCTCTACACCTAGTGGACAACTACAGGGTAGCCATTGGGGTAGGTACTGTAGAGTAGACGCCTCAATGTATACCTAATAACCCTGCACTTTGCAAGCCTTATCTTACAGCTACTGCATCGCAACTAATCCAGTGTGTTGCTTACTTGCTTATGGCGCTCTAAAGGTCGGACTCTGGTGACGGCCTTCCACACTGATCTGTCTAGCATACAGGTCTTTAAGTCTTGAGCACTAAGCCCTGTGTCCTCACCCAGCATCTTGATGTAGTCCTTTTTCGGGGACCCCTGGAGTTGGTTTCAGCATCACAACTTTAGCCGATGCTTCGTTGTCACTTCTAAGGCAGTGCCCAGGCAGTCTCAGTCTCCTGGTCCTAAGCCTCTCAGAGATGGGGAGCAGGCTTCTATACAATTCTTTATTGGTGGTATGTGTTTGCCATGCAACATTGAGTGCCTTCCTCGGAGACGAGTGTAGCATCCATCTAATGCCTTTTTCACTTTTGCTGTGATGGTCCAGGTCTCAACTCCATATATGAGTACTGAGTCCACAGTGGTAGTGAACAGCTTGATATTTAGATGTTATTCATGCTGTTACAAGCCTTCTAGGCAGTGCCTTCCTGATATTGAAGTCCTTCTCGATACTTGCAATCCAAGCTCCAAGATATTTGAAATCATGAAATTTTTTCAAGTTCACTACCCTCCGAGGTTTGATGTAGGATGAGTCATCATTATACCATTACCTTTGTCGTGCTAGAATTCATTCTAAATCCTACTTTTATGGCAGCGGCTTCTACCAGGTGACGCAATTCCTCGGCATCCTTCAGGCAGTTGGCTAGGAGTGCGATGTCATCCGAAAAATCCCGGTCTGTATAATGGTTTGCGAGTCTATTCTCCTGCTCCTTCTTGGTTTAAGTGTCAACCCAAGTTGCTCTTCCTTGCCATCTAGAGCCCTCCTCATGCCATAATCCAAGACAATGATAAATAAGAAGGGAGCTAAAGTGTCTCCTTGTAGTACACCTCCTTGTGTGACAAAATCATCAGTAATTCCGTCTGGTGAGGTGACGTGAGCAATGGTGTGTTGGTACATATATTTGCTCAATGGCCTTCACTAGCTTCTCTTAACCCGGTGTGTACTGTGCAGAAGCTGCAGCTAGGACACGTTGTAACTGTCGTATAGGCTTCCACACGAGTAAGAAAACGGCCGTCTATAGTTAAATTTTCTAATGTAGGTTGGGTACAATTTCAGATTCATCCGTTTCTTTCGGGTCAAATTGTTGGTCTAAAAATTAAATGTACAGAAGGCGGAAATATATTCGCGACACATTTGTTTGTTTTTTAACTAAAATGTAAAGTATGACTGTGTTTCATAAGGTTTATGGGGGACATTAGCCATAACTCTGAAAGTCTTACATTGAAGTGTCATATAAAACGTTTTGATTACGTTTGATTAGATGAGCATTTGTGACAACCAGTTTCAAACAAATTAAATCATTGTACCCGAGGATGACCTTGACATGTTAAAGGTGTGTGTTCCGATTGTATTCAGGACCTGACCCCCCCCCCCCCCCCGATTTCACCGGAAGTTGTTTAGATTTTGATATCATATGAAAGACCACCTTTTTCTCATTGTTGTCCTGGAATGTCAGCCTCCAAATGCATATCTTAAAAAGATATAGAGCTAACCTGCCCGTGTTATGGTTATTCATAGACTTCGTATTGTGGTATGCTTTATCTATCATAAAAAACGAAAATTGATTGTGGGTGTATGTGAGTACCAAGTCCTAGAAAACACTGCTCAAATCGGATTCTTTAAAGGCCTATTGTACTATTGTACACCTGGGGTTCGCGACCCCTTTTGGGGTCGCCAACCCTTAAGAAGGGGCTCGCGAAATTAATTTAAATGTAAATGAAAGTACTTGTCTAAAAAAGGCAAGAACAGAATTGGCAAATAAGATAATTTAACGATGTCAAGCAAGCTAATCTTGCCGTGTTTGATTACTCAATTATTAAATTAAAATTTGTATTTGATTAAAATTTCTTTTTACCTCTGCACAAATCTTGCTCCCCCCCCCCCTTGTTTGTAACACGTTCCCCTCGCCTTATAACCTCGTTTCTCCCAATTGAGTTCCCAGTGCTTATGTTAAAGGATCACTTCCAATATGGTTTCGATCAAAGAGCAATCCAGCCCTATTGAATAGTGTGTGTAAACAAAGAAGTGATACATGAGTGAAAAAGCTGATTCCCTGACGGCTAATTGCTGCCCATTTGGTTTGTAGTCCTTTAAACTGGCCCACCACTGGCCAGGGGCAGCTGATCAGTAATCAGCTCCTAGTATGTTGATACGATTTTTGGTAAAAATTCAAAAGTCTATTACATTAGGGTTGAGTATTAAGAGATACAAACCAAACCTAAATAACCTAACCTTGTGTTAATAATTCTTGTTTAACTTTTTAACGCAACAAATTTAAGTAGGCAATACTGAATTCTTGACCGTTTAAATAAATAATTAAACAAATAAACCAGCCAAAACGGTCAGCTGGCTCATAGCTGATAACTGATTGCTAGTGCATCTAAAAAAAAACTTACCTTTTCCTTTTTTAATTTTTGCTGTCTTGTATCAGCAGTCAGAAGTCAGGCTTCGGTTTTTTAACTGCCGTGAGTAATCAAATGCAATACTTTTGTTTAAAGAATTTCTGCGGATTAAAGATGACGGCCAAAATAAATATGTTAATGGAAAATTACAGAGGACAAAGTATCGGTCTATAAATTGATCACAAGCTGAACTATGGGATTTCTAAAGATCGCGTAGCGCAATACCGTGGACCAATAAAATGCTAATTGTAAGTTCTCCCAATGACACTCAACCGGGAAAGGATGGTAAACAAATATATAGGTCGGTGGACTGAAGCCCAATTTTGACTTTATATGCAAAATTCCGTTGATTATAAAGACTTCCTGCATTTTAAGAAATACTGTATAGCACAAAATTTTCACCATAAATTAATTATTATGTAATTTTCAACTAACATGACGGCCCGTAAAGCAGGATTTTTTTTAGGGGAGGGGCGACGTTTTTTCAAAGGGGGGGGGGGATTTGAAAATGCTGGACCCTTTTATCCAAACGAATAAATAGCATAAACCCATGAATTGCTTCGCTCCGCTTGCAAAATCGATTTTGGGGTCTTTTGAGCCATTTTCAGAGGGTTTTAGGGGCTTTTGTAACTGGGGGGGGGGGCGTCGCCCCTTCGCCCCTCCCCTGGTTACGGAACATGAAAATAACTAAGGACCCGCGGTCATTTTACAACCAACACTTGAATGTCCTATGTAAAGGCCTTCACTAATAGTCAGTGCATGATTTTTACAGGACAAATTCAAATATACATAAAGTTAATCTTACTGATATGTATTTACTTTGAAAAGCCAAGCTAATCTTCGTCCTAGAGAACGCGTTTTAATATCGCCCGGGGATATCAACTACGTCTTAACCATTAAAGGTAATTGATATATAAAAAAACACCTCAAACACTAACAAAAAAGAACTTGCCATGTTCGGACTTTCTGGACTTTTGTTCGTAATGTTTTCTTTAATATATAATAGAGTTTACAATTGTGAAAAAATTATTATTTTCTTGTCAAAACCACCACCCCCCCGGGTCAAACTCTCACCCCATGAATACAAGTCTGCTGTTCCTCCGCGCCGAGAGAGTAAAAAGCCGACTGTGAACTAAGGAAATTATGCCTAGTCTTCTTCAATGATTCTATGGAGCAGTTTCTTTCTGTTTTAGTCTGTGCAAGAGACCAATGGCTTGATGTATGACTAATTACACGATAAAGTCCCGGCTACATATTGCGACCTATGATAGTGCAACAAATGGTTGCATTGCGAAGGAGGTGATTGCATTTGGATGTTAAATTTTTCTGTCCGTTCTTACGAACCACTTGTTTGTATTTTCTCCTTTCTTTGCCCCGGTTAAGCCAGCGGGGGAAATAACCTACCTGAGTTCTCATTGAAATGCTCTTTTTTGCGATTTCTTGTAAATGTTACCCAAATTAGCTGACCTATCACATTTTTCAAGCGGTATTTCCGCTTCGTGTTTACAACCTGACATATATAGTAAATCAGGTGTGGGTTATTGTGAGAAAAAGCATTCGAGTTAGGGTTAGGTGTACCAAGCGTTCAAATGGCTATTTTAGTTGGACTGTGTAACCATTGGTTTCAACACCTCTTTTTCCCAACCCACGCTTGCTGTGCAACTTGTGCTTTACGATTAGGGAGTGGTCATCGGCGCTATAGTTGGGCACAAAATTAAGAATGCTGCGTCTGATTTCATGCCTAATAGAGCAAACCCGAACTGCTGCGCAGACCTCTTTCTGGGCGCGAGCTATAAGATATTACTTTCAGAGAGACACCTGCGATTTTCCAATGTTGCGAACGAGGCTGAGATAATAATATATTTGAGATGTTTTCAGATACATAAATTTGTGACATACTGCTCGATATATAAACAATAACAATCGATAATATGACCAATAATTATGAATAAGATTTCAATGCGACTTATCTTTTGAAAAAGATACCATATTAATGGCTGAAAACATTTCGTTATGAACGAGGATTAGAAATCACTTGGTGGCGCTATACCTCAAAATCGTCTATTGGCTCAGACGATGGTGGCCAAGACTCTTTCAATATAGCAGCTCACCAAAACGAATCAAACAGTAATACAGCCATAATATAAAACACACCGATTTAGGCGCTTTGATGTTTTCGGTCAAAAGCCCCATCCGTTATTCATACATTTAAAAAAAATCAGAAATAACTAGTGCTTGGCAAACTCAATGTATTTTGTCAATTTATCGTGGTGTTGGGGTATGCATTCAGCTCCAACATCATGCTGTCTTATAACCATGTTGTCTTATAACTTCTCTGCTTATAACATATCAAAAAAGCAGCATTTATCGTCAAGATTTCGTCTAAAATTCAATTGGGATTTCTTGGCCGCCACCGCGCGTCACGACGCCTGTAAAAGGCTTTTATTAGATATACCATCCTGAGAACAACAGTTTCAACCAGCTGGTTTATTGTACACCAAGCCCTTGCGCGAGTTCACATTGGTGTGTTAACACCAAGTGGCTTATATCTTGTGCGTGTATGCTGTGACGTAAGGCGCAGCAATCGGAGTTGAATTTTGGCTCTGACTATTTATTCATGGTTGACTAGATATCCTTGAGTAAAGCTTATTCACAAAATTTGAGTTGATCCCGATCGTGCGGTTTTGTGTTATGAGCAATTGCTTGTTTACCACGGTCCCATAGGCCATTGTGCTGTAATTTCTGTCCGTTTACGGACAGAAAATTCAAAATTGAGATTTTCTTACAGATACTACCGAATTTGCACGTAAGATTCGGTACACATGGATTACTAATAAGGCTAAACAGTTCAGATAATATTAAAAAAAACCCTTTTTTTAGGTAAGTCGGGGGATGAGGTTGTGGATCACGAAATGCCCCTTTAATGTCATTTTCCGTCTAAATAGAAAGCATTTACTTCAATTAAATTAGAATAGACGAAGTGATTACCGAATAACATTTATGGCGGCATCCATATTGAACTCGGTTGATAAAATCCATTGTCCTGTTAAAAGTGACCATTTATATTCAGTTGTCGTGAAACAGGTGTATAGTGTAGGCCTAATAATGTCATTAAAGTAGGGTACAACCATATGTGTACGTGTGCGTTGTTCTCAAAACGATTCAGCAACCGCCACGATAATTGCTTCAACTGGGTACCAATTAACGTGGTGTAACTGTTTGACGGTAAAAAAAAACCATCAATCAATCTATTATTACTCTTTGCTACGTGATGGTTGGTACAGGAAAAAAACAAATTTGATGGACGTAATAGAAAGTTTGTTGTTAGATCTATACGCATAGATATAATTGATTCATGCTGTCTATGCTATCCTGTATATATAATTGATCGGGACCAGTAGGCGGCCTCATCGCGGATTAATATTAATATTCGATCAAAAAAAAATTGCCTTGCGAAAATTCCATTAGAGATATCCAGAATGATCATTCCAGTTGGCCTTTTGTTGTAGACTGTTCCTTTTTTTCCAATATAGAGCAGACTGGCTTAAAATTTACTTTTGAGCGTAGGAGTAAAAAAACTCCAACAGTACCGCCTATTTGAGACAGATCTTATGTCTTATTTGATAAAAAATGTTGAGTTTCAAGGGGACTTACGTTCAGGTATCCGATCGAATCGATTTTAAAAAAACTATATTAAATATAAATAGTTGTCTCTCAGCTTCAGCTTCTCTTTATATTATAAATATATTATATATATATATATCTATATATAGACGTGAGAAATTTTGCAAGAGATCCAAAAACCGATTGAATTTCCAAACGGGGGGGTTTAAATGTATAGGCGTGAGATGAGAAATTAGTCTCGGAGCGAAGTAGCAGTATGCATCATTATTTATTTAGCTTCGAACGTTTCGTTCTTATCAGAAATCTACAGTTACAAATACACCAAAGTACATTAAATAGAAATAAAACCAAATAAAAAATTCGACCTCACAATATACTTATACGAATATTCAATTTAAAATATTCCAATAAGTTAAAGCACAGAGTGGAATTTAAAAAATATCACAGATTTCTAGGGCCTAACAGCACTATAAAACAGTGATTATAAAAGCCCGCGGTGATGCTAGTGGGAGAAGCATGGTGTACTGGAATACCACCCAATCATTGTCAAGTTAAAACGTTTAACGGTTGAATAGAGACAGGAATGCGGAGGACAAAGGCGCTATACAACCAGGGTATGAACAGGACCACAGGTCGCAACTCGATATTATGAAATAAAGGCTAACAAGAAATGTTTAGAAAAAGGGAAGGCATGGAATAAATTGCGAGCGAATAAACATGGATGAAAAATAGTGTGAAATCTATTCGTGATATTATACAATGAGGGGATAACGTGCGTAGTTTTTTTATCCAGAAATGATCCTTCTTTTGCTGATGCTATTGTCCTCTTTTTTCTTAATTTTTCATTGCCATAATAGGATATCATTAAATGAATGATCCTGCAGTGAAATGCCTACCAATTGGT